>CP136054.1:343839592-343990436 GCA_032464435.1 Aegilops umbellulata
CAAAAAAGCTTGGGGCACGAACACGAACTCACGTGCCCATGTGAGACGTGACAAGTACTTGTCCGTGGCACTTCTGGGATGGTTGTTTTGCTACTTAGTTTTGTAGGGTAATCATTATTTAAAAGTGAATTTGTCCCAATTTTCAACGTAAACTCTGTTCGGATAATGTAACTAATCCAAGATTAGTAAAACTAGTTTAGCATGTAAGCACAACTTAGTGGTTGTTCGGATAAAGAAAATCAGTGTCTAGTTTTATTTAAATGCATAGTAGCAGGATTTATAGGAAAACTGTTTTATTCTTTATTTCGGTGAGCAAATGCTAAATCATGTTTAAGCAGTTCTTTCTTTATTTGGGTATATCTCCCAGTGACCCCTCACATTGGAACCGACCGCTCACTAATACACACACATGGAACCGATGAAACTACATGTGGTACCGAGTAGTCCATTAACGGAAGCACCAATGATCAATCACGTCAGAACTGACCGCATATGAACACACGCGGTGTTTTTAGGAACTGCTCAAACTACTTGTGGTACCGAGTAGGGTATTCATGAAAGATCCGGTGATCACTCGCATTGGAACCGACCGCTCACTGATACACACATACGGAACCGATGAAACTACATGTGGTACCAAGTAGGCCATTAACGGAAGCTTCGATGATCAATCACGTTGGAACTGACCACATAAGAACACACATGTTTTTTTTGAGAACTGCTCAAACTACTTGTGGTACCGAGTAGAGTGTTCATGGAAGATCCGGTGATCCCTCACACTGGAACCGACTGCTCACACACACACACACACACAGACACACACACACACACACACATGGAACCGATGAAACTACATGTGGTATGGAATAGGCCATTACCAGAAGCTCTGATGATCAATCACGTTGGAATAGACCGCATATGAACACACACGGTATTTTTAGGAACCGCTCAAACTACTTGTGGTACCGAGTAGGGTATTCACAGAAGATCCCGTGATCGCTCGCATTGGAACCGGCCGCTCACTAATACACACATACAGAACCGATGAAACTACATGTGGTACCGAGTAGGCCATTAACGGAAAGTCCGATGATCAATCACGTTGAAACGGCCATTAACACATGTGGTATTTTTTGGGAACAATTCAAACTACTTGTGTTACCGAGTAGAGTGTTCACTAGAACCGGTCTCCTTTTCCTCCACAAAAAAAAGAACCGGTCTCCTTTTCCTCCGCAAAAAAAGAACCGGTCTCCTTTTAGTCAAAAAAATAACCACGAATTCTATCGATGGACCCAAGCGAGATATGTGCGAAGATTCATTGCCCTGAGTTGTCCTCGTCATCGTCATCATCACTATGTATACATGTGCACAGTTGGTCATGAAGCTTGTATATGTATGGAATGCACTCATACGTACGTGCGCTCATGTACATGTGCAGAAGTGGTCATGAAGTTAATCAATGCCTACCTTCACATTATATCGTTGCATGCATCGTGTGGGCTAAGTATGTAACTGCATGCAGCGTGTATGTATTCATTTCCGAATACTTGCGCGTACATGTCGAGCCGGCCGACAAATAATAATAATAATAATTCTCATACATTTCCCATGAGAGATAAACATCTCAGGAAATACTGCAACGGGCAATGGCGGAAGGGAGGCATTGATTAGCCTCTCGTACAACGAGACAACATTGTCGCCTATATAATACGAGTCATACATCGAGAGAGAATACAACACATGCGATCGTAAGGCACAACGCATGCACGCATGCATATGATACAAGACATATGACGAGAGACAATCGACGTGCTGGACATCACAACGATATGCGTGGTACACTGGTTGGATACATATACGCCGAGCAAGTTCAACACATGGATTCCATAGGTTCCTCCTAGGCGTACGCATTGATCTGTCGCGGCTGGTGGTTCGAACCTGCATGCGGCTCGCCGACGGACGTCACGGCGAGATGTACGTATGGGAAACTGCACCAAAAATCGATCGATGGGTGGAACCTGTGATGTACAGATGCTCGCGTGGGTCACTGCTTCGCCAGTGCACGCCGACAGGCTTTTCATCAACTCATTAGGCATAAAGCAGCGAGAACCGGCCTGCCACAACAGTCAAATTAACACAACACATGGGCTGGAGACGGTACCACACCACGTAGCCAGCGTGAATCACAAAGCACACCAACGGTACTGATAGCTATTTCTAGGGCAAGCTATGGTAGAAAATCCCTCTCCTATATATTGGATGTAAGGCATCATGAACTATTATTGTTGACGTTACCCTTGAGGTAAAAGGTTGGGAGGCGAATCTATAAGCCCCTATCTTTCTCTGTGTCTGATTAAAACTTTGAACCCATAAATATCATGTGAGTGTTAGCAATTGTGGAAGACTAAATGATAGTTGAGTATGCGAAGTTTGCTGAATCAAAGCTCTGACATAGACTGTCGTGGAATTGTCACGACAGATGTCCTAGGGTGAGGACTTAGTCGTGAGACCAACGCCTCTATGTGGTAGCTTGAGAGGGGTTGAGCGGAATCGAGAGACGCAACACATGACATGGATTTAGACAACTTCGGGCCCCGGGAAACATCATCCGGTAACAACCCTACATGCTGTTTGAGGCTAGGTCTCATTATCATCACGAGGGAGTCACCGTAAACCGGCTCTCCTCTTTGTGTCTAGCCCTAAGATTGTTTCTTCTTGCTTGTAGGTTGTCCCTCTATGGAGAGTCCTACCCCTCCTTATAAATGTTGAAGAGGCGGGTTACATGTAGAGTCCAACTCGGACTTAAGACTTAACTATTCTAACTTATCTTCATGGGCTTCTTAACATCTTGGGCTTCATAACATCTCGGGCTTCATAGCCCCTGGCAACCCAGTTATCACTGTTTGCCGGTTTAAGATGGTCTGCCAGTTTAAGATCTGACTTAACTCCTGCCGGTCTACCACCTGCCTTAACACTTGCCGGTTTACCTCCTGCCAGTTTACCACCTGCCTTAGCACTTGCCGGTTTACCACCTGCCGGTTTACCATCCGTCATAGCCATCTGTCTTAACTGTCTGTCTTAACTGTCTACCGGTTTAACATCCGCCGGTTTGCCAAGTCCCAGCCGGTTTACAACTCCGGCCGGGTCATACCGCGGGGTATATCCCCGACATTAGCCCCCAGTTTAATTTGGATTTATCCATGTTAAACTGATCCCGATCCTCTTTAAATCCTTGTCATTTCCTTCTAGAAAATCCGGGTCAATAGGCCAGCTTCATAATCAATTTGCTGACATTGGTTTGTCACAGAGAAATATTGTGAAGAATAACTCCTTTGACTCAGCTCCCAATGCTTAACAAAAATATTGGTCTTTGAAATACTCATCTGATCTTCAGCCGGTTTAAGAATGTAGAACCTTGCCGATTTACAAATATTGATGGCACCGGATTTGTTAACATCAGCTTTTGAAAATATACCTCTTATATGCCTATCACTTGTAGCCCTCAAATCTTAAGAAGGTAACGTAGTAACAGCTTAAGATTTGCTTCAATATGAATGTCACAAGCTTGAAGAAATCCAGGTTGTTCATCTCAATCACTAGTCAGAACTGAGTCTTCCACATATGTAGCCCCCAAGTGTCGGGTTGTCATGCTTGCAGCAACCTGGGACTTGTAATTGCTTTATGCTCATGAAAACTTCAACTAGTGTAGCCCCCAAGGGCGGGGTCATTATGCAATAATGAGCAGGGAGTTGAATTGTTGACAGGAGCAATTGGTATCCCCCAAGGGCCGGCTCATTATGATGTGATGAGTCGGGTCTTCAATAAGACTAATAAAAATGACTTTGCATTAGCCCCCAAGTGTCATGGTGCATGCTTGCAGTGACATGAGACTTGCATATTTGATATAATCTTAAGTTGAATAATGTAGCCCCCAAGTGCCGGGTCGTAAGCCTGCAGCGACTTGGGACTATTCCTTCAACTGTAAAATAAATCATATCCATTGATAATATAATAGCCATTGCGCTAAAGCGACTTTGAAAACCTTAATCATAATACTGGTTATTGATAACCATAACAAAATCCAGCCATGTTGGCTATTTGAAGGTTTGAATAATATAATCCAATGATTTATGAGCGCATGATTCCAATGGCGCAATCTAAATATATACCGGCGACTTATAGTCGAAACCAGACCGGTTTAATAAACACCGAATAATTTCTCATCATATACTGGAGATTTATCATCTTAAAGCGAGGCCGGTTTAATAAACACCGATAATTTATCATCATACTGGCGATATATAGTCGAAAGCCAGGCCGGTTTAATAAACACCGGTGACTTATAATCATGCTTTATTCAACCTGTTTTTGCATACAACAAGTTTAAAGTGTCTTGGCGGTTTACCGCCGGACGGGTCATAATGCCCAACATAAAACCCAGGTTTATAACCAAGGCTGCACTTAAGAATAATCAAATATGAAATATATCATACCTGTGACATTGAATCACATCGTTGGTTTACCAACTTTTTGTAATAGGGGTAATAACCCAAATTTTGAGTACTGATAACTCCTTCCATATTGTGCCGGTTTATGATAAAACCGTACCGGGTTTGTGATAAACACCGGATTAACCATATATAATACTGGTGACTTGTAGTCAAATCAGACCGGGCTGATATTCTCCGGGTTATGATTTGATCATGTACCGACAACTTGTAATTGACAGTTGAACCGGGTTGTTAACGCCGATTTAAAAAGCAACCAAAAAATCTTTATCAAAAAGAGGACAAAACTCAAACAAAGGCAAAATAAAACCATTGTAAGCAAGGCTTTGAGCCGATCAAGAGGTGTTACCACGGTCGGACACGACCAAGCCCCCAAAAGGTGTAGCTATGGTTCGAGTCAGCTAGGTCCCCAAATGATATTGTGGCATTACGCCGATCAAGAGGTGTAGCGATGGTTCGGGTTCGACTAAAGCCCTCAAGTGATGCTATGGCACTAGGCCGATCAAGAGGCGTGACTACGGTTCAGACGTGACCTAGTCCCCAAGTGATGTTGTGGCTTTACGCCTATCAAAAGGTGTTGCTATGGTTCGGACACGACCAAAACCCCAAGTGATGTTGTGGCATTGCGCCGATCAAGAGGTGTAGCTATGGTTCAGATACGACCAAGCCCCCATGTGATCCATAATATGATAAGCCAATAAGGCATGATACCCATGTTTGAACCGTGCATCATGGCAGCAGGTCCTCTTTGGCACCCTTTAATTTTTTGCAAGAGATAAATCCATCTTGAACCGGGATTTTGAACCGGATATTGAGAGCTTTCAAAGCTTTATGGGAGATAACTTTCCCTTAAACCGGATATTAAATCGGAGTCCTTTTTTAGCCGGAAATTTTCTGACGGCCTTTAAACTCGAACTTGCGAGAAGTTAATTCCTTTTTGAACTGGACATTGTTAAACCGGATTTGAGCGCTTCAGTGAGACTGACTTCCCTTGAGCCAGATTTTAAACCGGAATTCTTTCTGATGACCCGGAACTTCTTTATTGAGCCGGGATTTTGTAATTGTCATATACTTTCTAAGCCGGAAATTTTCTGACATCCTTTAAATTTTCATCAATATAACAGTAGCCTTCGGGACCGGGTTATCTTTTCCTCCATCGTCCTGGGGTTCTTAAATTTGCTGAAACCAGCAAGATTTTGCTGAGTCATGCCATCGTAGCCCCCGAGTCTCAGGGTGACTCGAGGAGTTGGCTTGAGATTCTCCATATTTGACCGTGATATAAACCGGCATAACTTGTATATTATTGGTGTTGATAGCACGATGTGAATCCACAGAAGGTTGAGGTGACTGCGGTGGGTTATAAATGATCTCGTATGAGCTGTGTCAGCAACTCGGCCAATGGTTCCTTCCAACTGGTGGTTTGAAGTTAACCAAACTGTAGTGGCGATGACTTGTGCGCCTGCCCATTGAACCACCCAGTGCAGACGGCGGTTGATAGTTTATGATAATTTGACTCCATTTTGTTGAAAGAAAACCGGGCTACCCAAGCAGTGACTTGCTCATACTCAATAAACAGCCCATGTAGACAGGTGCGGCCCAGTATGTTGATGTAGACCAGACCGCGAGAAACGGACATCAAAGATGACCGCAACATCATGAGCAGCTCGGACAGATGAATCGGCCGCATATCATGACATTTGGCTCACCCGTCCGTGCCGACAAGTCAATGTAGACCAGGTCCGCAAAGGCGGCGGCTTTGTGCACGTCCATTGAACAGCGATCAACCGCGATCCCGGCAAGTCGATGTAGACCGGGTTGCAAGGGCGGCGACTTGTGCACGTCTATTCAACGTGTAATATGTCACGGACTATCGCCGGGCGGAACATTATCAACCCGTGTTCCATTCCCATGGTATAAACCATCTTTGTAGTAAATGATTGTCCTGACTCGTCCAGACAGTAAATGAGTCGGCTGTGGCGTTTTAAACCGGTGCGGACGGGCGAGTTGGCCGTATGTTGATGTAGCATGGGTAGAGACTTGCGCATGTATCCGTCCAGCAGCACGACACGAACGCGCTAGTGCAAAAATAATATTGGCGCACGCCTCTTTGCGACACCGTTGTAATGAATAATGATCCTGGTATTTTTCTCAGATAAACGAAGATGCTGGTGTTGAATGAATTTTCCAGTAGCTTGGCACGGTACAGACGCTTGCACGGCCTCAACAAGCCTAACATCGTCGCTGAGTAATTTTTCTTGAATGAACAGTTGATCTTCTGCTGTAGTACTGCTCTGTATAGACGTAGTACCAGGCCTCCACGTAACCTGTCCTCCTTCGTCTTTTTCTTATCTCACGTGATATTTGTACGTGCAACGCTTTGACTGGACTGCCATCAATGCTTCAACGCATGCACACACAGGTCGCTCATGAGTCATGACGCCTCCCATGCTGTGACTGTCAAATACGTGGAGGGATAACTTGATCCATGTGAAAAACGCTGCTTTTAAACCGGAAGAAAAAATGGCAGAACGTCATCTGCCTCCCTCTACTGATATAGTCATCTGGGCTCCATGTACTGCTTCCTTTCTTTGCACTTTATCTCCTCTAACAAACACACATTTTCTATTCTTCTCGCTCGCTCGCTTGTATTCAGAACCAGAATCCTGCTCCATTTTACTTACGCAGCAACAACAAAACAACACCATCGACCGGCCACTAGCGGGAAACACAGCGGTAGGATGCAGGCACCGCCAGCCGCTGCAACCACTCCACCCGCTTTTTCACCGCAGCAGAAGCGATGGTAAAGTCACAGGGACAGGTGACCATGGAGGCGCGGGCCTTGGCAGCGGAGACGGCGCCGACGAAGGAGGCTTGCAGCAGCAGCGGCTTGCGATCGAATCCGCGGGCGCGGCGACCTGGCAGCCAGGCGTAGGCGAAGCCAACCGCCGGGGGAGCAGAGATGGTCGCGGTGACCTGGCGGCTCGGGCGGGCGGTAGCTCGGACGTGGGCGCGGGCGCGGCTTGACTCGGAGGCGGCGGTTCAACACGACGCCCCGGGCGTGGCCTGTTGCTGCAGTGGAGGCCATACAACTTGAGACGGCAGTGCGAGGACGACACAGATGCTGCCGAGGAGGCCCGCGGTCGGGCGGATCATGGTGGCGACTCGGCGAAGGCAAATCCGGGTTGTAGCAGGGGCCTGACTCGGTGATGGTTTGGCTTTGGGTAAAAACTTGCTTGGCGACGGTGCCGGGTTACCGGTGCGGCAACTCGATGGCGAGTCAAAGCCAGAGGCCGACGAGGCGGTTTGTAACATGAGCTTGACTCGGCGACGGTTTGGCTCGGTCGGAGGCCACTTGGCCACGACGGGGACGGAGCACGGCCAGGGGAGACGCGGGCATTGGAGAACAAGGCAAACCCACTGCAGCTCGGCGATGGTGATTCCATGTCCGAGGTGAGTCGGGGCGGTGTTGGCGACGACGCAGCCGGTTTGACGACCGCAGACTCGACGCGCGGGCGTTTCGACAAGGGTGACTCACAGGCAGAGGGGAACCGCAACGGCGGGTTACCAAGGCTCTCTAGCCGGTTCAACGCGGCAGGGATCCACGACGTGTTATGGCCGCGGGAACGACAGTCTATCTCGAGATCGAACGGGGCAGGTCGCGAAACTGGACAAGGCGCTGGCTGCTCGGAACCCAGTGCAACGATGGAGGAGGCTTGGAGGTCCCCTTGTAGTGGCGGTTCACGGTGTGGTCATTGAGTTCGGCAGCCGGCGGGTCAGCGGAGGTAGCAGCTCACGGCGTAGGTAGCGGCAGCGGCGGCCGCTCGGCAATATAAGATGAATTGTAATTGTTTGATGACTAATAACACGGTTTGTTAGTTTTTAAGAAAGTTTATGATCTATACTTTAACATGTGAATAGCTTGTTATTTGATCATGAGAAGTTCTATGAGTTGAGATACTGATATGATATATAATGATGCTAGAAAAGGTAATTGAAATTATCATTGTTCAAACTTGTGCACCTGCTAGCATTCACACTTTATAAATTATTTCTTTTATCATTTACCTACTCGAGGACGAGCAGGAATTAAGCTTGGGGATGTTGATATGTCTCCAACGTTTCTATAATTTATGAAATATTCATGCTATTATATTATATGTTTTGGATGTTTATGGGCTTTACTAAACACTTTTATATTATTTTTGAGACTAACCTATTAACCGGAGGCCCAACCCAAATTGTTATTTTCTTGCCTATTTCAGTGTTTTGAAGAAAAGGAATATCAAACAGAGTCCAAATAGAACGAAACCTTCAGGAGAGTTATTTTTGGAACGGAAGCAATCCAGGGGACTTGGAGTAGACGTCAGGGAAGCTTCGAGGAAGCCACGAGGCAGGGAGGCGCGCCCTACCCCCTAGGCGCGCCCCCACCCTCGTGCCCCCCTCGTGGCTCCCCTGATCGACTTCTTTTGCCTATATATGTCCATATACCCTAAAAACATCGAGGAGCAGAATAGATCGGGAGTTCCGCCGCCGCAAGCCTCTGTAGCCACCAAAAACCAAACGGTACCCTGTTCCGGCACCCTGTCAGAGGGGGGATCCATCACCGGTGGCCATCTTCATCATCCCATCGCTCTCCATGACGAGGAGGGAGTAGTTCACCCTTGGGGCTGAGGGTATGTAACAGTAGCTATGTGTTTGATCTCTCTCTCTCTCTCTCTCTCTCTCTCTCTCTCTCGTGTTCTTGAGGTAATACGATCTTGATGTATCGCGAGCTTTGCTATTATAGTTGGATCTTATGATGTTTCTCCCCCTCTACTCTCTTGTAATGGATTGAGTTTTCCCTGGATTGAGTTTTCCCTTTGAAGTTATCTTATCGGATTGAGTCTTTAAGGATTTGAGAACACTTATGTATATCTTGCATGTGCTTATCTGTGGTGACAATGGGATATTCACGTGATCCACTTGATGTATATTTTGGTGATCAACTTGCGGGTTCCGCTCATGAACTTATGCATAGGGGTTGGCACACGTTTTCATCTTGACTCTCCGGTAGAAACTTTGGGGCACTCATTGAAGTTCTATGTGTTGGTTGAATAGATGAATCTGAGATTGTTTGATGCATATCGTATAATCATACCCACGGATACTTGAGGTGACATTGGAGTATCTAGGTGGCATTAGGGTTTTGGTTGATTTGTGTCTTAAGGTGTTATTCTAGTACGAACTCTATGATAGATCGATTCGAAAGAATAACTTTGAGGCGGTTTTGTACCCTACAATAATCTCTTCGTTTGTTCTCCGCTATTAGTGACTTTGGAGTGACTCTTTGTTGCATGTTGAGGGATAGTTATATGATCCAATTATGTTATTATTGTTGAGAGAACTTGCACACGTGAAAGTATGAACCCTAGGCCTTGTTTCCTAGCATTGCAATACCGTTCGTGCTCACTTTTATCATTAGTTACCTTGCTGTTTTTATATTTTCAGATTACAAAAACCTATATCTACCGTCCATATTGCACTTGTATCACTATCTCTTCGCCGAACTAGTGCACCTATACAATTTACCATTGTATTGGGTGTGTTGGGGACACAAGCGACTCTTTGCTATTTGTTTGCAGGGTTGTTTGAGAGAGACCATCTTCATCCTACGCCTCCCACCGATTGATAAACCTTAGGTCATCCATTTGAGGGAAATTTGCTACTATCCTACAAACCTCTGCACTTGGAGGCCCAACAACGTCTACAAGAAGAAGGTTGTGTAGTAGACATCAATTAGCAAACAATTTTATAAGTTCATCCATCTTTCCACTCAAAACATTAATATCTTCAATTGCATGCACCTTTTTACTAGTTGATCTTTCAGTGTGCCATTGAGAATAATTAACCATAATATTATCTAGGAGTTTAGTAGCTTCTCCTAAAGTGATCTCCATAAAAGTGCCTCCCGCGGCCAAATCTAAAAGATTTCTAGAAGCAAAATTCAATCCGGCATAGAAATTTTGTATAATCATCCATAAATTCAAACCAGGTGTAGGGCAATTACATATCATTAGTTTAATTCTCTTCCAAGCTTGTGCAACATGTTCATGATCAAGTTGCTTAAAATTCATAAAATCATTTCTAAGAGAGATGATCTTAGCGGGAGGAAAATACTTAGAGATAAAAGCATCTTTGCACTTATTCCAAGAATCAATACTATTTTTAGGCAAAGACGCAAACCAAGTTTTAGCACGATCTCTAAGCGAAAAAGGAAATAGCTTCAATTTAACAATATCATTGTCCACATCTTTCTTCTTTTGCATATCACACAAATCAACAAAGCTATTTAGATGGGTAGCGGCATCTTCACTAGGAAGGCCGATGAATTGATCTTTCATGACAAGATTCAGCAGAGCAGCATTAGTTTCACAAGATTTAGCATCGGTAAGAGGAGCAATCGGAGTGCTAAGAAAATCATTATTGTTGGTATTGGCAAAGTCACATAATTTAGTATTATCTTGAGCCATCGTGACAACAAGCAATCCAACACACAAGCAAACAAGAAGCAAGCGAAAAAGAGGCGAACGGAAAAAGAGGGCGAATAAAAACGGCAAGGGTGAAGTGGGGGAGAGGAAAACGAGAGGCAAATGGCAAATAATGTAACGCGAGGGATAAGAGTTTGTGATGGGTACTTGGTATGTCTTGACTTGTGCGTAGACTCCCCAACAACAGCGCCGGAAATGGCTCGTTGACGGGAAATCAAATCTTGACTTGACTTGGTGCACACCTCCCCGGCAATGGCGCTAGAAATCCTTCTTGCTACCTCTTGAGCATGCGTTAGTTTTTCCCTTAAAGAGGAAAGGGTGATGCAGCAAAGTAGCATGAGTGTTTCCCTCAGTTTTTGAGAACCAAGGTATCAATCCAGTAGGAGGCCACATGCAAGTCCCTCGTACCTACACAAACAAATAAGAACCTTGCAACCAACGCGATAAAGGGGTTGTCAATCCCTTCATGGCCACTTGCAAAAGTGAGATCTGTTAGAGATTATAAAATAATATTTTTGGTATTTTTATGATAAAGATTGAAAGTAAGGACTGCAAAATAAACGGCGACAGAAATGGCTCGTTGTTGGGAGATTAATATGATGGAGAATACACCCGGGGGCCATAGGTTTCACTAGTGGCTTCTCTCAAGATAGCATAAGTATTACGGTGGGTGAACAAATTACTCTCGAGCAATTGATAGAAAAGTGCATAATTATGAGAATATCTAGGCATGATCATGTATATAGGCATCACGTCCGCAACAAGTAGACCGACTCCTGCCTGCATCTACTACTATTACTCCACACATCGACCGCTATCCAACATGCATCTAGAGTGTTAAGTTCATAAGAACAGAGTAACACATTAGGCAAGATGACATGATGTAGAGGGATAAACTCAAGCAATATGATATAAAACCCATCTTTTTATCCTTGATGGCAACAATACAATACGTGTCGTTTCCCCTACTGTCACTGGGATCGAGCACCACATGATTGAACCCAAAGCTAAGCACTTCTCCCATTGCAAGAAAGATCAATCTAGTAGGCCAAACCAAACTGATAATTCGAAGAGACTTGCAAAGATAACCAATCATACATAAAATAATTCAGAAAAGATTCAAATATTGTTCATAGATGATCTTGATCGTAAACCCACAATTCATCGGATCTCGACAAACACACCGCAAAAAGAGTTACATCAAATAGATCTCCAAGAAGATCGAAGAGAACTTTGTATTGAGATCCAAAGAGAGAGAAGAAGCCATCTAGCTAATAACTATGGACCCGAAGGTCTGTGGTAAACTACTCACACATCATCAGAGAGGCTATGATGTTGATGTAGAAGCCCTGCATGATCGATGCCCCCTCCGACAGAGCGCCAGAAAAGGCCCCAAGATGGGATCTCACGGGTACAGAAGGTTGCGGCGGTGGAATTAGGTTTTCGTGGTGCTCCTCGATGGTTTCGGGGTACGTAGGTATATATAGGAGGAAGAAGTAGGTCGGTGGAGCCACGAGGGTGGATGGCGCACCCAGGGGGTAGGCGCGCACCCTGCCTCGTGGCCTCCTCGTTAATTGCTTGACGTCCACTCCAAGTCCTATGGATCACGTTTGTTCCAAAAATCATGCCCCCGAAGGTTTCATTCCGTTTGGACTCCGTTTGATATTCCTTTTCTGTGAAACACTGAAATAGACAAAAAACAGCAATTTGCACTAGTCCTTGGGTTAATAGGTTAGTCCCAAAAATAATGTAAAATTATATAAATAAGCCCATTAAACATCCAAAATAGAATATATAATAGCATGGAGCAATCAAAAATTATAGATACGTTGGAGACGTATCAAGCATCAAGATCTATAGAAATAGATCAAGATGCTTGATAAGATTTTTTTAATGAGTACATACCTTGTCAAGATTTTTGAAGTAGTTCAAAATGGAACAGTCAAAGAAGGAGTTCTTGCCTGTATTGCAAGGTGTAAAGTTGAGTAAGATTCAAAGCACGACCACAACAGAAAATAGAAAGAGAATGAAAGTCATTCCCTATGCCTCAGCCATAGGTTCTATAAAGTATGCCATGTTGTGTACCAGATCTATTGTATACCCTACACTGAGTTTGGCAAGGGAGTACAATAGTGATCTAGGAGTAGATCACTGGATAGCGGTCAAAATTATCCTTAGTGGAATAAGGATATGCTTCTCGATTATGGAGGTGACAAAAGGTTCGTCGTAAAGGGTTACGTTGATGCAAGTTTTGACACTGATCCAGATGACTCTAAGTCTCAATCTAGATACATATTGAAAGTGGGAGAAATTATCTAGAGTAGCTCCGTGCAGAGCATTGTTGACATAGAAATTTGCAAAATACATACGGATCTGAATATGGCAGACCCGTTGACTAAACTTCAATCACAAGCAAAACATGATCACACCTTAGTACTCTTTGGGTGTTAATCACATGGCGATGTGAACTAAGATTACTGACTCTAGTAAACCCTTTGAGTGTTGTTCACATCGCGATGTGAACTATGGGTGTTAATCACATGGTGATGTGAACTATTGGTGTTAAATCACATGGCGACGTGAACTAGATTATTGACTCTAGTGCAAGTGGGAGACTAAAGGAAATATTCCCTAGAGGCAATAATAAAGTCATTATTTATTTCCTTATTTCATGATAAATGTTTATTATTCATGATAGAATTGTATTAACCGGAAACTTAGTACATGTGTGAATACATAGACAAAACAAAGTGTCCCTAGTATGCCTCTACTTGACAAGCTCGTTTATCAAAGATGGTTATGTTTCCTAACCATAGAAATGTGTTGTCATTTGATGAGCGAGATCACATCATTAGGAGAATGATGTGATGGAGAAGACCCATTCGTTAGCTTAGCATTATGATCGTTACAGTTTCATTGCTACTGCTTTCTTCATGACTTATACATGTTCCTCAGACTATGAGATTATGCAACTCCCGAATACCGGAGGAACACCTTGTGTGCTATCAAACGTCACAATGTAACTGGGTGATTATAAAGATGATCTATAGGTGTCTCCGATGGTACTTGTTGAGTTGGCATAGATCAAGATTAGGATTTGTCACTACGATTGTCGGAGAGGTATCTCTGGGCCCTCTCGGTAATGCACATCACTATAAGCCTTGCAGGCAATGTGACTAATGAGTTAGTTGGGGGAGGATGCATTACAGAACGAGTAAAGAGACTTTCTGGTAACGATATTGAACTAGGTATTGAGATACCGACGATCGAATCTCGGGCAAGTAACATACCGATGATAAAGGGAACAACATATGTTGTTATGCGGTTTGGCTGATAAAGATATCCGTAGAATATGTGGGATCCAATATGAACATCCAGGTTCTGCTATTGGTTATTGACCGGAGACGTGTTTCGGTCATGTCTACATAGTTCTCGAACCCGTAGGGTCCGCATGCTTAACGTTCGGTGACGATCGGTATTATGAGTTTACGTGTTTTGATGTACCGAAGATAGTTCGGAGTCCCGGATGTGATCACGGGCAAGGCTAGGAATCTCAAAATGGTCGAGACATAAAGATTGATATATTGGACGGCTACATTCGGACACCGGAAGTGTTCCGGGTGATTTCGGAGAAAACCAGAGTGCCGGAGGGTACCGGAACCCCCGGGAGAACTAATGGGCCACATGGGCCTTAGTGGAGAGAGAGAGGGTCGGCCAGGGCAGGCCGCGCGCCCCCTCCCTCTCTGGTCCGATTTGGACTAGAGAAGGGGGGGGGGCTTTCCTTCTCCCTCTCCTCCTTCCTTTCCCCCTCCTAGTAGGAGTAGGAAAGGGGAGTCCTACTCCTACTAGGAGGAGGACTCCTCCTCTCCTGGCGTGCCACAAGGGCCGGCCGGCCTCCCCCCTTGCTCCTTTATATACAGGGTAGGGGGCACCCTATAACACACAAGTTGATTGTTTCCAGTCATGTGCAGTGCCCCCCTGCACCATAATCCACCTCAGTCATATTGTCGTAGTGCTTAGGCGAAGCCCTGCGCCGGTAGCTTCATCATCACCGTCATCACGCCGTCGCGCTGACGAAGCTCTCCCTCGACACTCTGTTGGATCATGAGTTCGTGGGACATCACCGAGCTGAACTTGTGCAGATCGCGGAGGTGATGTACTTTCAGTACTAGGATCGGTCGATCATGGAGACGTACGACTACATCAACCGCGTTGTCATAACGCTTCCTCTTACGGTCTATGTGGGTACTTGGACAACACTCTCCCCTGTCGTTGCTATGCATCACCATGATCTTGCGTGTGCATATGATTTTTTTAAATTACTACGTTCCCCAACAGCTTCCCCACCAATATTCGGCCATACATGAAATAATACTCGTGCACACCTTTTTGGTAAGCAAAAAACGACTCATACTGAAAGTAGGAATGGACTGAACCACTGTTTTGAGAAGTACCTCTCGTGCCACACAGGCCATACTCCATTCGGAATAGTCGTGCATTTTACTATGACATCGATCCACAATGTGATCAAACGTCCCACTAGTTATCTTGCCATAGTTGTAGGTAACCCCAGGTAGCATTCAGAGAACGCCTCAACATGTATATTAAGAGACTGCATGAGCGTCTGACGTATGGTTTGTTGTGTATTGGCACTAGAAAAAATGGAACTTTTCTCCCTATTAACTGCTTGTCCAGAACAATCAGCGTAAATCCGAAGAATGTCATTCAGTCTGTCCGCACTCTAAGCTTGTGCATTTAAGAAGATAAGGCAGCCGTCAGCAAAAAGCAAGTGATTGACCCAAGGTGAATGGACGCTCGCCCTAATTCCTCGATCAATGTATGCTCCTCCAAAGTTATTTAGGAGTGAAGTTAGTCCCTGAGCACATAGTAGGAAGAGATATGGCGAGATGGGCACCCTTGACGTAGCCCTCACAAAGGAGTTAAGTACGGAAGGAGCTCGCCATTCACCATAATTGTGAACCGAACAGAAGTAACACATTTCATAACTAGACGTACAAAAGCATCTCCAAAGCCCAGCCTCGTGAGCATTGCTTCGAGATAGTGCCATTCCACTCTATCATAAGCCTTGAGCATGTCCAACTTGACATCACAACAATTCTTCTTTCCCTTCTTCCTCCTTTTAATAGCATGAATAGTTTCATAAGCCACAAGTACATTGTCTGTGATTAGTCGACCGGGTACAAATGCACTTTGCTCTTCCCCTATAACCTCATCCAAAATGCCCCGTAGTCTATTGGCTATTGCTTTGACAACAATTTTGTAAAGAACTGGACATAAGGCGATAGGATGAAATTGTGAGATTTTTTGCGGGTATTGTACCTTAGGGATCAGTGTAATGGCGGTGTCATTCAATCCTAAAGGTAATTCTCCCCCGCCCAGGAAGGCGAGCATGACCATTGTGATATCCTCTCTCAGAACATTCCAATGCCATTGGTAGAATCCTGCCGTAAAACCATCCACACCCGGGGCCTTGGATGGTGCAATATCGAACGACGCCTTTCTCACGTCCTCTGCAACATAAGGACGCTGAATATAATCGTTCATTCCACCGGTGACACTGGGTTGTACACATTAAAGATTTTCATTCATCGGTCGAAATCCCTGTGTTTGATACAGGGCTTGGAAAAAATCACCAACTTCTTTCTTTACTTCCTTTGGGTCTTGCAAAATCTGTCCATTCTTGTTTTCCAGAGAAGTGATTCTATTTATTCTCTTACGCTGCGTAGCCCGAGCTTGAAAATAATCGGTGTTGCGGTCCCCCTCACGCAGCCAGAGAACCCGCGAGCGCTGTGATACATCCATTTTGCATCATGCTTTTATATTAATATTTATTGCATTATGGGTTGTTATTACACATTATATCATAATACTTATGCCCTTTCTCTCTTATTTTATAAGGTTTACATGAAGAGGGAGAATGACGGCAGCTGGAATTCTAGACTGGAAAAGGAGCAAATATTAGAGACCTATTATGCACAACCCCATAAGTCCTGAAACTTCATGGAGAATATTTTTGGAATATATAAAAATATTGGGTGAAGAAAGTACCAGAGGGGGCCACCTACCATCCACAAAGGTGGAGGGCGCGCCCTACCCCCCTGGGCGTGCCCCTGTCCTTGTGGACCCCCTGTCAGGCCCCCGACGCCCATCTTCTGCTATATGGTGTGTTTTGACCTGGAAAAAATCCAAAGGAAGCTTTCGGGACGAAGCACCGCCGTCTCGAGGCGGAACTTGGGTAGAACCAATCTAGGGCTCCGGCGGAGCTGTTCTGCCGGGGAAACTTCCCTCCGGTAGGGGGGAATCATCGCCATCGTCATCACCAATGATCCTCTCATCAAGAGGGGGTCAATCTCCACCAACATCTTCACCAGCACCATCTCCTCTCAAACCCTACTTCATCTCTTGTATCCGATCTTTGTCTCAAAACCTCAGATTGGTACCTGTTGTGGGTTGCTAGTAGTGTTGTTTACTCCTTGTAGTTGATGCTAGTTGGTTTATTCGGTGGAAAATCATATGTTCAGATCCTTAATGGTAATTAATAATCCTCCGACTATGAACATGAATATGCTTTGTGAGTAGTTATGTTTGTTCCTGAGGACATGGGAAAAGTCTTGTTATATGTAATCATGTGAATTTGATATTCGTTCGATATTTTGATGAGATGTATGTTGTCTCTCCTCTGGTGGAGTTATGTGAACGTCGACTACATGACACTTGTGACGCCCCCGATTCAATCGTACACTAATCATGCACGCAAATGTGTACGATCAAGATCAGGGACTCACGGGAAGATATCACAACACAACTCTAAAGCATAAATAAGTCATACAAGCATCATAATACAAGCCAGGGGCCTCGAGGGCTCGAATACAAGTGCTCGATCATAGACGAGTCAGCGGAAGCAACAATATCGGAGTACAGACATAAGTTAAACAAGGTTGCCTTAAGAAGGCTAGCACAAACGGGGATACAGATCGAACGAGGCGCAGGCCTCCTGCCTGGGATCCTCCTAACTACTCCTGGTCGTCGTCAGCTGGCTGCACGTAGTAGTAGGCACCTCCAGTGTAGAAGGAGTCGTCGTCGACGGTGGCGTCTGGATCCTGAGCTCCAACAACTGGTTGCGACAACCAGGTAGAAGGGATAGGGGGAAAAGAAGGAGAAAGCAACCGTGAGTACTCATCCAAAGTACTCGCAAGCAAGGAGCTACACTACATATGCATGGATATATGTGTAAAGGGCCATGTCAGTGGACTGAACTGCAGAATGCCAGAATAAGAAGGGGATAGCTAGTCTTATCGAAGACTACGCTTCTAGTCGCCTCCATCTTGCAGCATATAGAAGAGAGTAGACTGAAGTCCTCCAAGTAGCATCGCATAGCATAATCCTACCCGGCAATCCCCTCCTCGATGCCCTGTTGGAGAGCAATCACCGGGTTGTATCTGGCACTTGGAAGGGTGTGTTTTATTAAGTATCCAGTTCTAGTTGTCATAAGGTCAAGGTACAACTCCGGGTCGTCCTTTTACCGAGGGACACGGCTATTCGAATAGATAAACTTCCCTGCAGGGGTGCACCACATAGCCCAACACGCTTGATCCCATTTGGCCGGACACACTTTTCTGGGTCATGCCCGGCCTCGGAAGATCAACACGTCGCAGCCCCACCTAGGCACAACAGAGCGGTCAGCACGCCGGTCTAAACCTAAGCGCGCAGGGGTCTGGGCCCATCGCCCTGAGCACACCTGCACGTTGCGTACGCGGCCGGAGAGCAGACCTAGCAACCTCCAGTACAACGGAAGTCACGTTACGCGGTCCAACCCGGCGCGCGCCACTCAGTCGCTGACGTCAAGAAGTGCTTCGGCTGATACCACGACGTCGGGATACCCATAACTACTCCCGCGTAGGTGGTTAGTGCGTATAGACCAAATGGCCAGACTCAGATCAAATACCCAGATCTCGTTAAGCGTGTTAAGTATCGCGAACGCCGACTAGGGCCAGGCCCACCTCTCTCCTAGGTGGTCTGAACCTGCCCTGTCGCTCCGCCTCAAAGTAACAGTTGGGGGCCGTCGGGAACCCAGGCCCACCTCTACCGGGATGGAGCCACCTGCCCCTTCAGCCCCCATCTCCGAACAGTATCACATGTAATGTAACAGTGTAAAGTATATAGTATATGCCCGTGATCACCTCCCGAAGTGATCACGGCCCAGTAGTATAGCATGGCAGACGGACAAGAGTGTAGGGCCACTGATGGAACACTAGCATCCTATACTAAGCAGTAGGATAGCAGGTAAAGGTAACAACAGTAGTAGCAAGGACAGGCTATGCAGCAGTATAGGATTAACGGAAAGCAGTAACATGCTACACTACTCTAATGCAAGCAGTATAGGGAAGAGTAGGCGATATCTGGTGATCAAGGGGGGGGGCTTGCCTGGTTGCTCTGGCAAGAGAGAGGGATCGTCAACTCCGTAGTCGAACGGGGCAGCAGCAGCGTCGGTCTCGGGGTCTATCGAGAGAAGAGGGGGGAGAAACAATAAATATTTAAGCAAGCAGATGCACAGTGATGCATGACATGACAAATAACGGCGTTAGTGGTGCCCTAACGCGGTATACGGTGATACCGGTGAAGGGGGGAAACATCCGGGAAAGTTTCCCCGGGGTTCCGCGTTTTCGGGCAAAGGAGAGCCGGAGGGGGAAAGTTGCGAGTTTGATATGTTAGGGGTGTGTGGCGGATGAACGGGCTGCGTATCCGGGTTCGTCTCGTCGATCTGAGCAACTTTCATGTCGAAAATATTTTAATCCGAGTTACAGATTAAAAGATATGATTTTCTAAAGGTTTTATTGATTTCGGGAATTTAATTAATTAATTAATTCGAAATTTAGATTTATGACATCAGCATGATGTCATGCTGACGTCAGCAGTCAATAGAGTTGACTGGGTCAAACTGACATGTGGGTCCAGTGGGACCCACGTGTCATTCCCTGATTAGGTTAATTAGGGTTTAACTAACTAATTACTGTTCTGATTAAATTAACAGTTAATTAGGTTAATCTAATTATGATTAATTAACTTAATTAATTCTTTAATTAATTAATTAATTAATATTTTAATTATTATATTTATTATTTATTATTATATTTTTCTTTCTTTTTCTTTTTAACGTTCTGGGGCCAGGCCCCACATGTCTGTGGCCCATCGGGGCCTAGAGGGCGCGGGCGAGCGGGTGCGGGCGCCCGAGCCCGAGGGGCGCTCCGCCCGGGCGCGGGGCGAGGCCAGCGGGGGCGCCGATGCGACGCGGCCAGGGGGCCACGACCGGGAGGAGGGGATGGGACGGCGCGGGGCCGGCAACACCGCCGGGCGGCGCCGGCGAAGGGCGACCAGAGGAGAGGCGGGCGGCATGGGGAGGAGCTGCGGGCTCGGCTGCGAGCGGCGCCGAGGCGGATGGCGAGCGAGTCGCGGGGCGACGGTGGAGCAGCGCGGGTGGGCGCGCGAGCGCGCGTGCAGGCGGCGCAGGGTGCGGCCAGGCGCGGGCAGCAGAGGGGCACGAGGGGTGTCCCCGCGCGGGCGGGAGCGCGGCCAGTGCGAGCGCGCGCACGAGGGCGCGGGACGCGGCCTGGACAGACGGGGGGGGGGGGGGCGCGGCGACCGCGGGTTCGGGCGTGCCCCGGGCATGGCGGCCGCGAGCGAACGGCGACGAGGGAAGGGGAGGAGGAGGGCCTCACCACGGGCCGTGGGGTCTAGGGCGTGTGCTCGGGGAAGGTCGAGGTTGACGGGGACGAGCGGCGGAGCGGGAGGAGGCCGGCCGGCGAGGTCCAGGGCGTCGGGGCGCGGCGTCGGGGCGGCGCCCAGATCGGGGAGAGGGGGAGGGGACTGGATCGGGGGGGGATTGTGAGGGAGGGGATTAGGGTTTCCAGGGAGTGGGGGGGGGGGATATGGGCGCGGGGGTGGGCCGGCCTGGCGGCGAGGCGGCGTTGGCTGGGCCGGGTGGCCCAGCGGGGGGGGGGGTTCCCTTTTCTTTCTTTTTTGTTTGTTTGTATTTTCTTTTATAATTTCTTTTTTGTTTTAATCATTTAAAATTGCTTAGGCCTTTTCTAAAAATGTGGTTACTTCACCACAATTACCTTTGTAATATTTAGCAACCACCGAACAATTTTGTTTTAATTTTTGAAAACTTTTATTGTTAATTGCAATTTGAATTTGAACTTGAACGGTTTCGGATTATTGCGAGGTTAGTAACAGTAATCGGGATGACGTGGCATGATTAGCGCAGGATTACTGTAGCACGATTATCCGGGTGTTACAAATCTCCTCCACTACAAGAAATCTCGTCCCGAGATTTAGGAGGTAGAAGGAAAGAGTGCGGGGTATTCTTCACGAAGACGATCCTCGCGTTCCCAGGTGGCTTCGTCTTCAGAGTGATTCGACCACTGGACCTTGAGGAACTTGATCGCCTTCTGACGTGTGCGGCGTTCAGCTTGGTCGAGAATGCGGACCGGATGCTCTTTATAGGAGAGGTCCTGTTGCAATTCGAGCACTTCATGATCCACAGCTCGGATTGGGTCCTTGAAGCAACGGCGGAGTTGTGACACATGGAACACATCGTGAACCTGAGAAAGGTTCGGCGGAAGCTCCAATTGATAGGCCACTTTTCCATGCTTTTCGAGAATAGTGAATGGGCCAATATAGCGAGGAGCTAGTTTGCCTTTGATCCCGAAGCGGTGAGCACCCTTCATTGGTGTAACTCGAAGATAGGCCTTTTCGCCAGGTTGGTAGACCATGTCTTTATGATGACGGTCATAGTTACTCTTTTGACGTGACTGAGCAGTCTTGAGATTCTCGCGAATAATGCGGACTTGTTCTTCGGCATGTTGGATAATATCCGGACCAAAGAATGGACGTTCCCCAGTTTCTGACCAGTTCAGAGGGGTTCGACACTTTCGTCCATATAACACTTCGAAGGGGGCCATCTTCAGACTAGCTTGATAGCTATTATTATAAGAGAACTCAGCATACGGGAGAGATTCCTCCCATTTCTTGCCAAAGGAAATAACACAAGCTCGAAGCATATCTTCGAGAACTTGGTTGACACGTTCAACTTGTCCTTGAGACTGCGGATGAAAAGCAGTACTGAACGATAGATGAGTTCCCATAGCTTCTTGGAAACTTGCCCAGAATCTTGAAGTGAATAAGCTGCCACGGTCCGAACTGATAACCAGTGGAATACCGTGAAGTGAAACAATTCTGGACATGTAGAGAGTTGCAAGCTGGCTAGCAGTGATCGTTTCCTTGACCGCCAGAAAATGTGCAACTTTAGAAAGCCGGTCAATGACGACAAGAATAGCATCATTACCTTTCTGCGATTTGGGAAATCCAGTGACGAAGTCCATTTCAACATGGTCCCATTTCCATTCAGGAATAGAGATAGGTTGCAGAGTTCCAGCAGGCCTTTGATGTTCTGCTTTGATACGACGGCAAATGTCACACTCGGCAACATAGCGAGCAATGTCTTGCTTCATATTAGACCACCAGAATCTTTGACGAATGTCCTGGTACATCTTAGTGCTACCAGGATGGATACACAGAGGCGTATCATGAGCTTCTTTCATAACTTTCCGAGTCATATTCAGGTTTTCCTCCTTACACGGCACTACTAGGCGGCCTTTGAAGTACAAGGCGCCATCACCAGCAATAGTGAAGTATGAGGGCTTTCCTTCCTTGAGGTCGCGCTTAATCTTGTGGACTTCAGAGTCGTATCCTTGTATTGTCTTGATGGAGCTCACGAGATCGGGTTCGACAGCCAGGGTATAGAGGGAACCCTGGGGAGTAACACGGAGGTTCATCTTCTGAAACTCCTCAGGAGGGGGAGCGAGTGCACCCGGAGGGACAATATGGAGGTTCAGCTTTCTGAATTCTTCAACGAGCGAGGGCTGAACTTTATGAACCTGGAGGTGGTTGCAGTAAGACTTGCGGCTCAAGGCATCTGCCATTACATTAGCCTTGCCTGGTGTATAGGAAATACCCAAGTCAAAGTCTGCAACAGTCTCCATCCATCTCTGCTGACGGAGGTTCAGGTCTGGCTGAGTAAACAGATACTTCAGACTTTGATGGTCAGTGAATATCTCGCAACGATTACCGAGAAGGTAATGCCGCCACTGCTTCAATGCATGAATGACAGCCGCAAGCTCGAGATCGTGAACTGGGTAGTTCTCTTCATGAGGGCGCAATTGACGAGAGGCATAGGCAATCACTCTGCGCTCTTGCATTAGGACACAGCCAAATCCTTGACGGGAAGCGTCGCAGTAAATGACGAAGTCCTTCTTTGTATCAGGTGGAGCTAGCACTGGGGCAGAAGTCAACTTGTCTTTAAGTGCCTGGAAGCTTTCCTGACATTTGTCTGTCCATTGGAACTTGACGCCCTTATGCAGCAAGTTAGTCAGAGGCCTGGCAATCTTGGAGAAGTTCTCGACGAATCGACGGCAATAGCTGGTGAGACCGAGAAAACTTCTGACTTGCTTGACATTCTTTGGAGGAGTCCAATCAAGAATAGCCTGAACTCGTTCAGGGTTAACGGCAATACCATCCTTAGAGATGACATGTCCAAGATAGGTTACTTCAGGGAGCCAGAATTCACATTTAGAGAACTTGGCATACAGCTGATGTTCTCGTAGCTTTTCCAGCACAAGTCGAAGATGTTCAGCATGTTCTTCTTCGTTCTTGGAAAATACCAGGATATCATCCAGATAAACCACGACGAACTTGTCGAGGTAATCCATGAATATATAGTTCATCAGGCGAGAGAAGGTGGCTGGGGCATTGGTTAAGCCGAAGGACATGACAGTGTACTCGTATGAACCATAACGAGTCACAAAGGCGGTTTTTGGGATATCCTCTTCACGAACACGGATCTGGTGGTAACCCAATCTCAAGTCGAGTTTAGAGAACACTGATGAACCAGCCAGTTGATCATACAGATCATTGATCCGAGGAAGAGGATACTTGTTCTGAATGGTAGCTTGGTTAATAGGACGGTAATCTTGGACCAGTCGGTTTGTCCCATCCTTCTTCTTGACAAAGAGAGAAGGTGCTCCCCAAGGAGAGCAACTTGGGCGAATGAAACCACTTTGAAGAGATTTGTCGATTTCCTCCTTAAGCTCAAGGAGTTCATGTGGTGGCATCTTGTAGGGTCGCTTGGCAATAGGAGTGGTGCCTGGTTTCAAGTCGATGACGAATTCGACAGCTCTAGCAGGGGGAATCCCTGGAAGTTCTTCAGGAAAGACGTCGAGGAAGTCACGCACGACGGGGATGTTTTCGATGCCCTCGAGTGGTGCAGAGTTCAATGCATTCAAGACATAAAGCCTTGCCTCGGCATTTTGCACCAGGCGAGCGTGGTATGTAACTATTTCATCTGAAGGATGTAGCAGATGGACGGTCTTAGTGGCGCAAACTATGGAAGCAGTATGCGCTTTCAACCAATCCATCCCCAGAATGAGGTCGATGTTAGACGTCTTCAGGATAATGGGCGCGGCATAGAATTCCAGCCCTTCGATTTCCACGGGGACATCGACGCCAACCATGGAGGTTTGACATTGTCCCACGGGGGTTTTTACCACTACCGAAGTGTTCATCGCCTCACACTTAACGTCGTGCTTGTATGCAAATTCTTCTGACATGAATGAATGCGATGCTCCTGTATCGAATAAAACAGATGCAGGTACTGAATTTACGAGGAGTGTACCCATCACAGTAGCAGACTGGTCTTGAGCTTCGTTCAGATCAACGTGGTTGGCATGAACACGACCATAAGACTTGGCATTGTTTTTGCGGTTCTGGTTGTTCCCACGACCAGCTGCAGGAAGGGCCAGCTGATTCTGATTCTGATTCTGATAGCAGTTCCTGGCAAGGTGACCTGGTTGACCACACTTGTAGCACAGACCATTATTGGGAGTGGGGACCGGAGCTTGGGGTGGTGGAGCTGGAAGTTTTGGCTGCCTAGCAGGAGCATTAGGCAGACGAGGTGTAGCATAGGACTGCCTTGGGGCAGGTGCATTCGACTGGTACATGCTGTTGGGAATCCATATCCTGCGCTTCTGCGAGGACGGGACCGAAGATGAGCCCGTGTCACGGCTGCGCCTGTGAGAGCTCTGGTATTCCTGCAGACCAGTTTCGACATTGATGGCTTTGTTCACCAAGGTGGCGAAATCATCAAAGTCGTGCACTAGAAGTGCGAACTTGATGTCAGCTTGAAGGCCGTCATGGAACTTCTCCTGTCTGCGTGAATCAGTAGCAATGTCCTCTTCAGCATAGCGGGACAAGTCCAGAAACTCCCGCTGATAAGCTTCAACAGTTTTGTTGCCTTGGATGAGGTTGCGGAACTCACGCTTCTTCCGGTCCATGACTCCCTGAGGAATGAAGCGGGCACGGAAAGCAGTTTGGAAGTCTGGCCAGGTGATGATTGTTCCAGCTGGCAGAGTACGCCTGTGGCTGTCCCACCATTGAGCTACGGGTCCCTTCAGGAAGAAGGAAGCAAACGTGACATAGCTGGCAGGGGCTACATCAGCAGACTCCATCTCATAGGTGATGTCACGGAGCCAGTCATCAGCATCCAGAGGCTGAGTTGAGCTGCGGTACACAGTTGGGTTCAGGCGTATGAAATCCTGCAGAGTCACTGTGTTTGGCTGCTGGTTCATATTGGGGCGAGGAAACTGCGCCATCATGTTCTCCATGAACTGGCGATTCATCTCAAGCTGTTGGATCATACCAGCCATGTACTCAGGCGGTGGTGGGAAGTTGCCACCACGACCACGACCAGCTGGTCTAACCATCCTGCTAATATATAACAGGGGTATTTCAGTATTTGAGAAATTGGCAAATACAAGAATCATTCAAGATGAAACATGCATAATGAAAGCAGCACGATAGATACCACATAACAGTTGGCACATCTTACAAAAGGGATCATGCATAGGGTTCGGTACATAGAGTTCAGTACATAGACTAAGACATCATAGGCGGCGCGCAGGCTCGCGGCGAATGCAGCTATCACTAATAAGCAAGTCTACATCAATCCCACACGACACTGCGGAGGTAGGTGTAGCCTGAAAGCTGGTAGTGTGGCAACGGGTACACCACGTCGGCAACCTGGGGTCCGCGGGGGCTCTGGTGCTGAACCCGACGCTCAAGTGGCAGAAGAGGACCAAGTGCGGGAGAGTAGCCTCCCACCTCTGGCCAACCGACACCCTGAGGCATCACGGTCCTGGCTGGATAGATAGCAGAACGCGGCAGCTCCCCAGATCCAACAAAGGGGTGCAACATCGTCAAGGCACGGTAGAGGTGCTGACGAGTGGTGTACAACTCGTGGCGAAGAGCTCGGTTAGCTCGATCCAGACCATCAGCGTGCAGAACAAAGTTCTGATGGTGGAAGGGCTCGCGGGTGACAGTGGAGTAGGCAGCAGTGTAGTAACCCTCCGCACCAATATCAGATGCGATAGCAATGTGCCTGAAGGGGGAGGTGTCCAACTCCCGGTACTCCCTACGAAGGCGTGTCAGAGCAGCATAGGCAGCATCGTGAACTGCCATATCGATGGTCACTCCAACACCATAAGCGGTGTGCAGCACAGTAGTGGAGTCATACTCCCGAGAGTAGAGGTGGACGGTGGCACGGTACTGCTCCTGGTTAAAATCCTGGTACTCCTCGGTGACGGTGTACTCGGGGTGCCAGCGATAACCCAGATAGGTCATCATCTCAGCTAGCACAGCCGGTGATCCCGAGGCACCCATGGCCGTCGTGTGGCGCACGACCTGCCTCGTGGGTTCCATCTGAAAACAAAGACGTTTCACAGGAGTCAAACGACAGTGTGGAAATTGTTCAAAATACTATAGTAAGGAATAGCTATGGCTTTTATCCAACTTTGGGGTGAATGTCGTAACGGGACCCTAGTGTCAGAGTTAGTAAAATCGTTTATCCCGAGTAGAAGAGAGTTCGGAGTCCCAGAGTAAGGGTCGAGAAGTAAAAGATCCTAGTACCACCCGATGGCGACGTGGGCCCGTAAGGCACACAGCCAAGTTAGTAAAAGTTTTTGTAATGTCTAGACTCGACTTCGGCCAAGGAGTGTGGAAGGGGGATTCCTACAGGCAGTCGGCTCTGATACCAACTTGTGACGCCCCCGATTCAATCGTACACTAATCATTCACGCAAATGTGTACGATCAAGATCAGGGACTCACGGGAAGATATCACAACACAACTCTAAAGCATAAATAAGTCATACAAGCATCATAATACAAGCCAGGGGCCTCGAGGGCTCGAATACAAGTGCTCGATCATAGACGAGTCAGCGGAAGCAACAATATCGGAGTACAGACATAAGTTAAACAAGGTTGCCTTAAGAAGGCTAGCACAAACGGGGATACAGATCGAACGAGGCGCAGGCCTCCTGCCTGGGATCCTCCTAACTACTCCTGGTCGTCGTCAGCTGGCTGCACGTAGTAGTAGGCACCTCCAGTGTAGAAGGAGTCGTCGTCGACGGTGGCGTCTGGATCCTGAGCTCCAACAACTGGTTGCGACAACCAGGTAGAAGGGATTGGGGGAAAAGAAGGAGAAAGCAACCGTGAGTACTCATCCAAAGTACTCGCAAGCAAGGAGCTACACTACATATGCATGGATATATGTGTAAAGGGCCATGTCAGTGGACTGAACTGCAGAATGCCAGAATAAGAAGGGGATAGCTAGTCTTATCGAAGACTACGCTTCTAGTCGCCTCCATCTTGCAGCATATAGAAGAGAGTAGACTGAAGTCCTCCAAGTAGCATCGCATAGCATAATCCTACCCGGCAATCCCCTCCTCGATGCCCTGTTGGAGAGCAATCACCGGGTTGTATCTGGCACTTGGAAGGGTGTGTTTTATTAAGTATCCAGTTCTAGTTGTCATAAGGTCAAGGTACAACTCCGGGTCGTCCTTTTACCGAGGGACACGGCTATTCGAATAGATAAACTTCCCTGCAGGGGTGCACCACATAGCCCAACACGCTTGATCCCATTTGGCCGGACACACTTTTCTGGGTCATGCCCGGCCTCGGAAGATCAACACGTCGCAGCCCCACCTAGGCACAACAGAGCGGTCAGCACGCCGGTCTAAACCTAAGCGCGCAGGGGTCTGGGCCCATCGCCCTGAGCACACCTGCACGTTGCGTACGCGGCCGGAGAGCAGACCTAGCAACCTCCAGTACAACGGAAGTCACGTTACGCGGTCCAACCCGGCGCGCGCCACTCAGTCGCTGACGTCAAGAAGTGCTTCGGCTGATACCACGACGTCGGGATACCCATAACTACTCCCGCGTAGGTGGTTAGTGCGTATAGACCAAATGGCCAGACTCAGATCAAATACCCAGATCTCGTTAAGCGTGTTAAGTATCGCGAACGCCGACTAGGGCCAGGCCCACCTCTCTCCTAGGTGGTCTGAACCTGCCCTGTCGCTCCGCCTCAAAGTAACAGTTGGGGGCCGTCGGGAACCCAGGCCCACCTCTACCGGGATGGAGCCACCTGCCCCTTCAGCCCCCATCTCCGAACAGTATCACATGTAATGTAACAGTGTAAAGTATATAGTATATGCCCGTGATCACCTCCCGAAGTGATCACGGCCCAGTAGTATAGCATGGCAGACGGACAAGAGTGTAGGGCCACTGATGGAACACTAGCATCCTATACTAAGCAGTAGGATAGCAGGTAAAGGTAACAACAGTAGTAGCAAGGACAGGCTATGCAGCAGTATAGGATTAACGGAAAGCAGTAACATGCTACACTACTCTAATGCAAGCAGTATAGGGAAGAGTAGGCGATATCTGGTGATCAAGGGGGGGGGCTTGCCTGGTTGCTCTGGCAAGAGAGAGGGATCGTCAACTCCGTAGTCGAACGGGGCAGCAGCAGCGTCGGTCTCGGGGTCTATCGAGAGAAGAGGGGGGAGAAACAATAAATATTTAAGCAAGCAGATGCACAGTGATGCATGACATGACAAATAACGGCGTTAGTGGTGCCCTAACGCGGTATACGGTGATACCGGTGAAGGGGGGAAACATCCGGGAAAGTTTCCCCGGGGTTCCGCGTTTTCGGGCAGAGGAGCCGGAGGGGGAAAGTTGCGAGTTTGATATGTTAGGGGTGTGTGGCGGATGAACGGGCTGCGTATCCGGGTTCGTCTCGTCGATCTGAGCAACTTTCATGTCGAAAATATTTTAATCCGAGTTACAGATTAAAAGATATGATTTTCTAAAGGTTTTATTGATTTCGGGAATTTAATTAATTAATTAATTCGAAATTTAGATTTATGACATCAGCATGATGTCATGCTGACGTCAGCAGTCAATAGAGTTGACTGGGTCAAACTGACATGTGGGTCCAGTGGGACCCACGTGTCATTCCCTGATTAGGTTAATTAGGGTTTAACTAACTAATTACTGTTCTGATTAAATTAACAGTTAATTAGGTTAATCTAATTATGATTAATTAACTTAATTAATTCTTTAATTAATTAATTAATTAATATTTTAATTATTATATTTATTATTTATTATTATATTTTTCTTTCTTTTTCTTTTTAACGTTCTGGGGCCAGGCCCCACATGTCTGTGGCCCATCGGGGCCTAGAGGGCGCGGGCGAGCGGGTGCGGGCGCCCGAGCCCGAGGGGCGCTCCGCCCGGGCGCGGGGCGAGGCCAGCGGGGGCGCCGATGCGACGCGGCCAGGGGGCCACGACCGGGAGGAGGGGATGGGACGGCGCGGGGCCGGCAACACCGCCGGGCGGCGCCGGCGAAGGGCGACCAGAGGAGAGGCGGGCGGCATGGGGAGGAGCTGCGGGCTCGGCTGCGAGCGGCGCCGAGGCGGATGGCGAGCGAGTCGCGGGGCGACGGTGGAGCAGCGCGGGTGGGCGCGCGAGCGCGCGTGCAGGCGGCGCAGGGTGCGGCCAGGCGCGGGCAGCAGAGGGGCACGAGGGGTGTCCCCGCGCGGGCGGGAGCGCGGCCAGTGCGAGCGCGCGCACGAGGGCGCGGGACGCGGCCTGGAAAGACGGGGGGGGGGGGGGGCGCGGCGACCGCGGGTTCGGGCGTGCCCCGGGCATGGCGGCCGCGAGCGAACGGCGACGAGGGAAGGGGAGGAGGAGGGCCTCACCACGGGCCGTGGGGTCTAGGGCGTGTGCTCGGGGAAGGTCGAGGTTGACGGGGACGAGCGGCGGAGCGGGAGGAGGCCGGCCGGCGAGGTCCAGGGCGTCGGGGCGCGGCGTCGGGGCGGCGCCCAGATCGGGGAGAGGGGGAGGGGACTGGATCGGGGGGGGGGGGATTGTGAGGGAGGGGATTAGGGTTTCCAGGGAGTGGGGGGGGATATGGGCGCGGGGGTGGGCCGGCCTGGCGGCGAGGTGGCGTTGGCTGGGCCGGGTGGCCCAGCGGGGGGGGGGGGGGTTCCCTTTTCTTTCTTTTTTTTGTTTGTATTTTCTTTTATAATTTCTTTTTTGTTTTAATCATTTAAAATTGCTTAGGCCTTTTCTAAAAATGTGGTTACTTCACCACAATTACCTTTGTAATATTTAGCAACCACCGAACAATTTTGTTTTAATTTTTGAAAACTTTTATTGTTAATTGCAATTTGAATTTGAACTTGAACGGTTTCGGATTATTGCGAGGTTAGTAACAGTAATCGGGATGACGTGGCATGATTAGCGCAGGATTACTGTAGCACGATTATCCGGGTGTTACAACACTTCACCATTGTTTGGGCCTAGGGGAAGGCATTGGGAAGTAATAAGTAGATGATGGGTTGCTAGAGTGACAGAAGCTTAAACCCTAGTTTATGCGTTGCTTCGTAAGGGGCAGATTTGGATCCACATGTTTCATGCTATGGTTAGATTTATCTTAATGCTTCTTTCATAGTTGGAGATGCTTGCGAGAGGGGTTAATCATAAGTGAGAGGCTTGTCCAAGGAAGGGCAGAACCCAAGCACCGGTCCACCCACATATCAAATTATCAAATTAACAAACACGAATCATATGAGCATGATGAAAACTAACTTGACAGTAATTCCCATGTGTCCTCGGGAGCGCTTTTCTTTATATAAGAGTTCGTCCAGGCTTGTCCTTTGCTACAAAAAGGATTGGGCCACCTTTCTGCACCTTAGTTACTTTTATTACTTGTTACCCGTTACGATTTATCTTATCACAAAACTATCTGTTACCGATAATTTCAGTGCTTGCAGAGAATACCTTGCTGAAAACCGCTTGCCATTTCCTTCTGCTCCTCGTTGGGTTCGACGCTCTTACTTATCGAAAGGACTATGATATATCGCCTATACTTGTGGGTCATCAAGACTCTTTTCTGGTGCCGTTCCTGGGGAGTGAAGCGCCTTTGGTGAGGAAACATTTATATAGTGTGCTGAAATTTACTGTCACTCATTGAAAGTGCGTTATATCGACTAGAGGGGGGGGTGAATAGGCGATTTTTATGAATTCTTCACTGAGGAAATTGACGGTGAGGAAATTCCTAAGTGAAGAACTACTTGCAGCGGAATATGTACTCAGATGTAAACATAACAGAACACAAGCATGGTCATCATGAAGAAATGAAGACAAGCACAGACTACAGAAAGCGTAAACACGGGATAACACAGGATGAAGTCAAACAGACTGAAGAAATTGAACTGAGGAAATTGAGAAAGTCTTCAGTCAAAGTCTTCAAACAGATATGAACAAGCACACAACATAGTAAATGAGGAAATGAAAGAGTTGAGGAAATAGAACCAGTAGGCTTGGTGAAGACAATGATTTGGTAGACCAGTTCCAACTGCTATGACAGTTGTACGTCTGGTTGGAGCGGCTAGGTATTTAAACCTGAGGACACACAGTATCGGACACACAGTACTCACCGTATTCTCCTTGAGCTAAGGTCATACAGACCTCGCCCAATCACTCGTGGTAAGTCTTCAGGTGACTTCCAAACCTTCACAAACTCGGTCACTCGGCTATCCACAATTTCCTCTTGGATGCTCAGACCATGACGCCTAACCGTCTAGAAGATGCGCAGTCTTCAAAGGTAACAAGCGTCGGATCCACGCAGGATCAATCTCTTTAGTGATGCTCAATGACTTTGGGTTTGTAGGTGTTTGGGTTTGGGTTTTCCTCACTTGAAGATTTTCACTCAAAGTCCTCAGAGGATGGGATGCTCTCAAATGACAAGTGTCAGTTTCTCTTGGAGCACCCAACTAGCTAGCGGTTGTTGGGGACGGCTATTTATAGCCTAGGGAGCAGCCCGATATGATAAGACATAAATTCCCTTCAATGATATGACAGTTAGGTGGGTAGATATTTTGGGACAGCTGGCGCGTAGCACAGCAACGGTCGGAATTTTGAGTATCAAATACCTCAGGGCTATCATGTTCCTCTCTGTGTAGGCAATCCGCACTGGAGAATTCCTAACTCCTTAGTCAGAAAAAATTCCTCTGAGACCAGAAGAACTTTGTCTCTGTCACTAAAGAAATTGACTGAACTGTATGAGATTTCCAATGGCTTCACTCAAAGGGATTGGTAGGTGTGGGATTTTGAGTTGAGCATCACATGGAAATTTTTCCTTAGTATTTCCTCGACCCCCTTTAACAGTACGATGTTTCCTATAACTCAAGAAAGAGAAAATGAAACTACGAAAACAAAAGTCTTCACGCTTCATGTTCCTTGAATGAATACCAAGTCTTCAGGTCACACCAATTTCTTCACTTTCAAAGTCTTCAGAAAGTCTTCAGAAGTCCAAAATCTTCAGTCGAAGATATTCATTTTTAGGGGTCGACTTTCTCTGTAAATATCAAACTCCTCATATACTTATAGACCTGTGTACACTCATAAACACATAAGTCCCTTAACCTATAAGTCTTCAATACACAAAAATCACTCATAAACACATTAGATGCACTTACAATCTCCCCCTTTTTGGTGATTGATGACAATATAGGTTAAGTTTTCAACGGGGATAAACATATGAAGTGTAAATACTGATATTGATGAATTTGATTGCAAGATATAAAAGAACTCCCCCTGAAGATGTGCATAGTGAGGAATTTGCTTTTGAAGCAATGCACACTTGAAGAGTAGAATCACGGAGATCTCCCCCTATATCTTGTAACTCATACACGCATTTGACAGATAATATGAAGAATTTGAAATGCATGATGAAATATGGTGACTGATGTAATTCAGCATGCGTGCATTAACATTAACATGGAATAAGCATGCAGAAAATCTCAGCAAAAGTATCAGACCACCATAGAGTTTAAGTTTACAACTCGGTCGAATAAAGTATCAGAAGAACGAGAGTTTAATTTAGCAAAAAAAACGCCCATATAGATAGACCCGCTTGAAGACTAACTCAAATTTCTCCCCCTTTGTCATCGAATGACCAAAAGGGTCAAAAAATGAGGACTAATTCCCCTGAAGAATATCATGATGATGAAGGAGCGCCAGCGTTGTTGGGGTCGTTTGTTGTTGAAGGGCCTGCCGCAGTGTCGTCCAAGTCTTCATACTCGTCGGTGTCACGTGATGAAGAATAGGAGCTGGCCACCAAGGAAGGAACCTTGACCTTCTTGTATTTCTTCAGTGGAGGTGCAGACCAGTCAAAATCCTCCTTGAGACCCATTTGCTTCAGATCTTCTTCACCATATAGATGTGACAGAATAGCCCAGGTGCGATCGAAGACTTCATGGAGGTAGTAATAGTTTTTCTTCACTGCATTATGTGTAGCAGTCATGTTGTGAAGAATAGAACCAAACTGAGGCTTAACCCATTTATGGCTTTGATCCACCTTCTGGTGAAGACTAAGAAGAAGCTCACGGTCAGTCATCACCCTTGGAGCTGTGGCTTGAGGATTTGGCTTGGATGCATTTGTAGCAGAGTCATGAGTGGCAGAGTCATCATTGGTGGAATAAGATGCAGCTTTGCGAAACTGACCATCCAATGGACGAGTGCCTTCATCAATAACAGCTGGTGCCTTGCCCTTTTCATCAGCTGAGGAATATGTCCTTTTGAGGACTTCAATGGGGGGCAAGTAGTTGCAATGGTTGAGAGTGTCAGCCTTGTAGTTGAGCGAAGACCTTGTTCGGATGAATCTCATAATCCAAGGTGCGTAAGGCTTCAATTGGAAAGTGCAACATTTTCCAGAGTTCTCATGAAGAAATCATGATAGTTGATAGGAATGCCATGCATGATATTGAATAGAAGATTCTTCATGATGCCAACAATTTCCTCATCAGACGAGTTGTGGCCTTTGATAGGACTCAAAGTCTTCGTTAGAGTGCGATAGACTGTTCTTGGCACATATAGCAATTCCTTCACGAGGAATTTTGTCCTTGGGGCTTGACCGGGCTTCAGAGGCTTCATAAGCACTTGCATGTAATGAGCAGTGAGTTCAGGCTCCTGGTACAGGCAGCGAGCTCCTTCAAGGGGTGGACTGATGGGCAGGGCGTGAAGTAATTCAGAGGCCGGTGCCTTATAATGAGTGTTTTCGGTCATCCAGTCCAATACCCAAGTGTTGATATCATCAGCATCACATGTGACGTGCAGTGTTGCGTAGAACCGAAGAGTAAGCTCTTCATTCCGATCAACAATGTCATAGCAAAAGTTGAGCAGTCCTGCATCATGAAGCACACCAAGGACCAAGGTAAAGCAAGGCAGTGATTCCATGTCCACATGAGGAATATGCTCGTGGTTGAAGACTTTGTCCTTATTGAAGATCAGTGAAGAATAAAAATTGGCCTGGCTGGCAGTCCAGAAATGCTTCCATCTAAGACGAGCGGAGTCATAAGGATTATAGTCAGTGAACAAAACATGTTCGTTGAAGAAGTCATCAGCCTTGAATTTCTGTTTCTTCGAGAAGGGATCCTTTGGCTTTGGCTGAGGAGTATCAGTCAATTGCATCACCACCTCAGGAATCGCAATCTCAGGTTCCATAGGCTGAGGAATTTCAGGTTCTTCTTCAGTGACAACATGGGTTTTTAATTCTTCATTAACATTTTCTTCAGCACTAGTGGCTGGAATCTCTTCATTGATAGATGGGGTTGCATGAGGTTCTTTCAGATCCCATTTGTACTTCATTATTGACAGGGGGCTGAGGAATTTGTTGCAGAGGTGTGAACAGAGGAGAGTTGGGGTGCTGACTTTCCCAAAAGTCATCATTCAGCACAAGAGTTGTACACCCAATGTTCGCATCTTCTTCTTCACTCTTTTCCTCAATGCTGGCCTCTTCAGCAGTGAACTGAGGCATGGGCGATGAGACTATTGGGGTTGAAGGGATTGCATCCGCTTCAATTTCTTCATCCAACTACTCTAACGAAGCAGTAGAAGGAATCTCTTCATCTGGTTCACTTGGAATCACATATTCTTCATCAAAAGGAACAATGTCCTTTGATGGCATGGATGAGACCGGAATAGCATCAATTGGATTCGCAAAAGAGCTGGTCAATGGCTTCATCTTCTTCGGAGCTGGAGAATCTGATGAAGTTGATGCTTTCCTTTTCTTCACAGTTGCACGCTCTGCAGCCTTGGTCTTCTTCACATCTGATGCAGAAGGAAGAATTGGAGTTGGGGTAGGTGCAGGAGGAGCAGAGGAATTTGGTTCATTTACTTCAGGCTCAGCGGCAGAAGCTTCAGCTGGCCTGACAGTTTCTTCAGGCGCAACACTAGTGGTTGCCCTGGCAATTTCTTCAGCGGCTGGAATGCAGTCATCAGCCCTGACACTAGCAGTTTCTTTAGCAGCCTGATTGTCATCAGCGGTGTTGGCATGTACTTCAGTCGGCTGAGCAAATGCTTCAGCCTGAGGAATTTCCTGTTGCGATGGAGCTGCAACATTGGACGTGAACTTCTCAGTTAAATTCACAAACCTGACTTTGGCTCCAAGCCAGTCAGCTCGGTACATGTCAAATTCATCACTGAGTTTCTTGATTTCAGATTGAATAGTGGCAAGTTCTTCAGTTGTCATAGAGATAACGTTTTTCTTCAGGAAGGGCTCCTTCTTGTACTGTGCTTTCTTCAACTGCCTGGCCTTTTCAAATTTCTATTTTTCTTCTTGAATGAAGGCAGTCAGCATATGAATTTGGCGAGGAGTCAACTTAATCAGGCATAGGAGTGTTGGGGTCCTTGTGCCAGAGATCAATGTAATCAAGGATCAATTTTGGATCCAAAAGTAGAGGCACATTTGTGCCTTTGGCTCTAGCGGACCTGAGATGCTTGTCTCTGATGGTTTCAGCAAGTTCATCATCATCAGCTTCGTCTTCATCAGACGACACTTGAAAGGCGACCTGCTTCTTGTGAGAACTTGGTCAGGAGCCTCGTCCAGCAGTGGCATTTTTCTTCAGTGGAGAGGGGCCGGTTGATGAATTAGGTGCAGTTGAAGAGCTAGCAGAAGCTCCTGAGTCAATAGAGATGCCTGTTGTCCTTTGGCACGTGGCGAGATGCACAGGTGCTGAGGATTTTGCCGGAGGAGCTGAGGACTTTGGTGGAGGAGCTGAAGACTTTGGAGGAGCGGGAGCAGCATGAGGAGTTGTCTGTGAGGGCTTTGAAGAATCTGGCCGTGAGGGCATTGTTGAGGAACTTGGCCGCGAGGGCATTGAGGGTGAAGCACTTGGATTATGAGCAGGCTTATTTGCCATGGCCTTCTTTGGCTTGACAGCAGAGGCCTCAGCAGTGGTAGCAGCAGCAGAGTCTTCATTAAATTTCCTCACTGCTTCCTTAGCTATTTTGGCTAGCTTGGCCTGGCGCTTGGCCCATTCATCAGGATAGTCCTCACCATGCTTGAGGCTGGTGGGATTAGCTTCTTGGCCAGGTGCCAATGGAGGTCTTGGGCATGGAGGATTTAGAGCGAATTTCTTCATATACTTGGGAGTAACATATCTGTACTCCCTCCATTCTCGTGCCCATCTCCTCTCAATCTTTTGAATGTGCACCTTGCGCTGATTTTTATCCTCCTCAGGGGGTGTGCAGTACCCAGCATAGATGTCATCAGGGATCTCAAACACTGTGTTGACCTCAGGCCTCTTTCCTCCCTTCTGTGGCTTCTTACCGTCAGCCATTTTCTTCACCTGAGGAATATGAACAATAGAATTTTCTGAAGAGGTGTGCAACTTTTCTTCGAGGAACGCTGTAAATGAGTTAAGTTGATGAGAACCTAGTGATTCAATAGCGGACATGAGTACCTGTGAACAGAGTATAGTTGTGAGGAATTTGGAGAGGTCATATGCGTTCTAAGAAGGTTTTTCAAAAAGAACAAGTTTGAGGAATTTGACCAGATGTGTCTTGAATACTTTCACTAAGCGTTCTTTGCCTTAGGTTCCAGAGTTGTATAGATCGAAAATCCACACAATTGAGGAATCTTCGAGAAAAATGTTGCTTAGAGAAACGGATCAAGAACAGATGACATGTGGGGTGTTTAGTGTGTGAAGAGTTGAAGAATAAACACCTTTGAAGATTTTGTAGAAAACATTCGAATCAAAGAGGGCAGTAAAAGTAACTTTTAATTACCCTTGATGAAGAACACGACAAACTGGGAAGTGTAGATGTGAAGTTCGTCAGTTCAGATCTTCCACGCCCTAACTCGGCAGAGGAAGACAACTACGACGGTGGCAGAGTGAAGAAATCCGCAATCGGTGCGAGTACGACGGCGACGAGGTCGAGGCAGTGAAGCTCTTCCTCACCGGCAATGATGGAAGTAGCGGCGGCGCTAGGGTTTGAGAAGCTCGAGCGGGATAGAGTTCGAGCGGAGTAAAAACAAAGTGAGGAAGGGGAGGGGTATTTATAGCTGAAGTGAAAAATTGTTCGCCCGAAGAATTTGGACGAACGTGCCCCTAACCCTTCTCATTCGCTTGACATGTGTCACCCACGTACTGTGGCGATCGTGTAAGATCGTGGGTGAATAGATAAGTATTATCGAGGGATGCGGAACGGTTTGGGCGGCAACAGCCGAAAATTCAGATATAAGTTTTAGAAGTTCCGTTCGCAAATTCTTCAGCTAACAAGGACACAATGAAGATTTTGAACAAGTTTAAAATAGAACGCACATGAAGAATTTGTGATTAGACTGGGTTGAGTTTAGCATAGAGGGGGAAGGGTACGATCACATTCACTTAGTAGAAGAAGGCAACTTGAAGAAATAGCAATAAGTGAATGCTGTAGAGGACATAAACTCATATACATATAAAGCCAATGAAGAAAAACAACGGAAACAGTGAATACAATGCAAAGATGAAGAAAATGAACAACTAAGGAATTTAAAAAAAATGAGGAAAAACTCAATTGAAGATTTTCAACTTTTGGTGGTGGCGTAACCCACCGTGTAAGAATGATGATTTCAGACGCAGCGTTCAATTGTTGTAGGGTTCTGAGAATCAAATTCTTCGTTAATTTCTTCACACTTAGAGTGTTAGTCTTCATTGATTAAAGAGAAACGTTTCTTCGTGTGTTGCACATCTTAGTCATCAATTTTGCATAAGTGTTAGGATGAGTGTCCTTTTCAAAGAACATTTGAAGATTCTAGGATATTTAGCTCACACCTCAACTTGCTAAATCTCTTCTCATCCAAGGGCTTTGTGAAGATATCGGCTAGCTGTTCTTCAGTCCGTACATGCTCAATAGAGATGTCGCCCTTCCACACATGATCATGAAGAAAATGATGACGAATCTGAATGTGCTTTGTCTTCGAGTGCTGAACTGGGTTGTGAGCAATCTTGATTGCACTCTCATTGTCACAGTAGAGAGGCACATTCTTCATGTTGATGCCGTAGTCCTCGAGAGTTTGCTTCATCCATAGCAATTGAGCACAGAAAGAACCAGCGGCAATGTACTCAGCTTCAGCAGTAGACAGTGGTACGCGGTTCTGTTTCTTCGAGGGCCGACAGACCAAAGCTCGTCCGAGGAAATGGCATGTGCCTGATGTTGACTTGCGGTCCACACGATCACCAACATAGTCAGAGTCCGAATATCCCATGAGATCAAAAGCCGATCCCTTGGGGTACCATAATCCAAGTGTAGGTGTGTGAGCTAGATATCAAAGAATATGCTTCACAGCCTTATGGTGTGGTTCCTTCGGTGCAGCTTGAAATCGGGCACACATGCAAACACTAAGCATAATATCTGGCCTAGATGCACATAAATACAATAAAGAACCAATCATGGAGCGGTATACCTTTTGATCGAAGTCAATTCCATTTTCATCAGTGCATAGATGGTCATTGGTGGGCATAGGAATTTTGACCCCTTTGCAATCTTGCATGCTGAATTTCCTCAATGCGTCCTTGAGGTATTTCTCCTGAGATATAAATATGCCATTGCGTTGTTGATGAATTTGAAGACCTAAGAAGAATTTCAATTCTCCCATCATAGACATTTGATATTCTTCACTCATCATATAGGCAAATTCATCACACGCCCGAGGGGCCTGCTTGAGGCCATAGAGGGCCTTATTGAGTCTGAAGACTTTGTCAGGATGCTTTGGATCTTCAAAACCTAGGGGTTGAGCAACATATACTTCTTCCTCAATCTTACCATTGAGGAATGCACTTTTCACATCCATTTGATATAAAGTGATATCATGATGGTTAGCATAAGCAAGTAATGTGCGAATAGCCTCAAGTCTAGCCACAGGTGCAAAGTTTCATCAAAATCAATTCCTTCAACCTGTGTGTAGCCTTGAGTTACAAGCCGTGCCTTATTCCTCACCACAAGGCCATTTTCATCTTGCTTGTTGCGGTAGATCCACTTTGTGCCAATGATATTGTGCTTGCGAGGAACTGGACGATTAACCAGTTCCCAGACATTGTTGAGCTCGAACTGATGTAATTCTTCTTGCATAGCTTGAATCCACTCAGGCTCCCGAAATGCTTCATCTACCTTAGTGGGCTCTATGATAGACAAATGTGAAGCTCTTGAGCATGTGAGAGGACCTGGAATGTTGATGTCACTGATGATTTTCTCAATCTGCATTTCGTTTGCAATGCGAGGATGAGCGGGTTGTCATCGAGGAATTTGATCAGCATTTTCTTCAGCACCATTTTCTTCAGGTGCATCAACATGACGTTCTTCATGTTCTGGAATGATTTCTTCAGCTAATTCTTTGGTAGGAATGACATCCTCAGTAGCTTTCAACTTGATGGATTCCTTGGGTGACTGTTCATCTAACACAGAAGGTAGGTGCTCTCTTTGCGAGCCATTAGTTTCATCGAACCGCACATCTACAGTTTCAACAACTTTGTGAAGAACGTTGTTGAAGACTCTGTAGGTGTGCGAGTCCTTTCCGTAACCAAGCATAAAACCTTCGTGTGCTTTTGGTGCAAATTTGGAGTCGTGATGAGGATCTCTAATCCAACATTTAGCACCGAAGACTTTGAAATAACTCACATTGGGTTTCTTGTCAGTGAGAAGTTCATATGCAGTCTTCTTGAAGAATTTGTGAAGATATACTCTATTGATGATGTGGCATGCAGTATCAATTGCCTCAATCCAGAAGCGACGAGGCGTCTTGTACACATCAAGCATAATGTGAGCCATCTCAACAAGAGTCATGTTCTTGCGCTCCACGACGCCATTCTGCTGAGGAGTATAAGGAGCAGATAACTCATGAGTAATACCGAGTTCATCAAGATAGTCATCAAGACCAGAATTCTTGAACTCAGTTCCATTGTCACTTCTGATGTGCTTGATCTTCACACCAAAGTTGGTTGAATCCCTCGAGGAAAATCGTTTGAAGACTTCCTGCACCTCATGTTTGTAAGTGACAATATGCACCCATGTGTAACGAGAGTAATCATCAACAATAACAAAGCCATATAGAGATGCATCATTTGTAACTGCAGAATAATGATTAGGACCAAAGAGATCCATGTGAAGCAATTCAAATGGTCGAGTAGTAGTCATGATAGTCTTCGCTGGATGCTTGGCCTTGGTCATCTTTCCGGCTTCACAGGCTCCGCATAAGTGATCCTTGAGGAATTTGACATTCTCAATGCCAATGACATGCTTCTTCTTCATGAGCGTGTGCAGATTCCTCATGCCAGCATGACCAAGTCGTCGATGCCATAGCCAGCCTTTTGAAGCTTTTGCAAGTAAACATACGGCTGGTTGTGGTCCTGTAGAGAAATCAACAATATACAGATCTCCTCACATAAAGCCTTCGAAGACTTCGGAATTGTCAGCTTCCATGATCACAACACAATGATACTTGCCAAAGACAACAACCATGTCAAGATCACAAAGCATTGAGACAGACATGAGGTTGTATCCTAAGGACTCGACAAGCATGACTTTGTCCATGTGTCGATCCTTTGAGATCGCAACCTTACCTAGACCCAATACCTGACTTTGCCTTTATCAGCGAAGTTGATATGCTTCAGATGCGATGGAGATAAGGGAGCATCCATCAATAGATTCTTGTCACCAGTCATGTGGTTTGTACATCCGCTATCGAGGACCCACTCATTGGCTTTGGGCTGATCATCCTGCAGATGAATTAGTGCAACTTACGAACTCATATACTTCATCAGTGAAGAATATGACATCAATTCATCAGATCAATTTCATCAACCAATAGAACAGATAAAACAGTATGAGGACGTTAGAAATGAAGATTCATTTCTTCATGATTAGCCTGCGTCCTATCAGGCATTTTCAGGTCCCTAGCAAATTCTTTAGACGTTTAAGCACGTCTGGAGACCTGACCCTGCAGAAGAAATTAGTTCTTTTTCTTCACCACCCACATATGAAGGGGTGGCAAAGAGTTCATCACTCTGCGAGCTCCATACGAGAAAGGTGGCATAGAAGCCAGTCCATTTCGTTTCACATAAGAGGAGTTCGGGTAAGCATATGAATAAGCAGAGAAATTCTTTGAGGACTTATGAACATAATGATTAGAAGAATAATGCTCATATTCATAGCCCTTGGCTCTTCCCTGCGAAACAGAGTTGTTAGCACGATGATGTTCATATGAGGACTTTGATCCTTTTGAGGAATTTGATCTACGTGAGGAATTTGGTCCGTATGAGGACTTGGATCCATATGAAGAATTTGATCTGGGGTTCCTTTTCTTCATAGGTGGTGTCATGATGACATTCACCTGAAGATTTTCAAGGCACCTTTTGGGAGCCCAGATTTTCTTCATAGGGGAACCATTCCTGCAGTTAGTGTCAACATATCTAGCAAATACTTCACCATTCTGATTTTTGAACAGTTTATAGTTGAACTCAAATGACTCATCAACAGAATGAGGAGATTCACATGTAAAGCCAGATAGATTAGATGGATCTACTAGAGGTCCCTTTGCAACAACCCTTGAGGTTTTGGGGTACTACTCAGGCTTCCAATATGTTCCATCAACATTGATTTTCCTCTCAAAGGCAATACCCTCTTTCCTAGGGTTCATGTTGAGGATCTGCTTTTTAAGCACATCACAAAGAGTCTGATGCCCTTTGAGGCTTTCGTACATGCCTGTCATATACAATTCCTTTAGCCCTACATCATCAGTGATACTAGCAATGTCGTCAGACGAGGAATTAGTGATAGCAGAGACAGGTGAAGAATTTGTAGCATTAGAAGCATTTGAACATTCAGGTGAAGAATTAGCAGATTCACGTTCAATGCACTTCAACCATGGAGGAACAAATTCTTTCTGAGCAGCGCTGATTTGTTGAGCAAGTAATGAATCGTGCTCCTTCTGAAGATCTTCATAACTCACCCTTAGCTTTTCAAGATCTTGATTTCTTTCAAGAAATTCATAAGAAAGCTTCTCATGATCAGATAAGAGAGTGTTATGATGACCTTGAAGGTTGTCAAACCTAGACTGAAGTCTCTGAAGACTTTCAGCCAAAGCTTTCGACTGATACATTTCTTCACCCAACATATCATCGCTCTAATTTAGCATGTATTGAACTTTTTCTAAAGCTCTTTGTTGTTTAGTGGCAAGGGAAGCAAGTTTGACATAACTGGGTCCAAATTCATCACCAGATTCATCGTCACTGGACTCGGATAGGTGGCATTCAGTTACCTTAGCACCTTTTGCCATAAGGCATGGTGTAGAAGATGATGATTCTGGTTCGAATGTCATCGCATTGAGTGATTCCTTGAAGTCCTCAAACCAATGATCATGACGGGTTCGATGACCTTCATAGACCTCAGAGAGACGGTCCAAGATAAGCTTTGCATGATCGAGATGCATGATGTTCCTGAACTGATTTTGAGACAGACAGGAGCAGATGACGTCCTTCGTCACGAGGTTGAGAAGAGTGTACTTGCGAATGTCATCAACTTCTGCCATCTTGCATAGATCAGTAAGACCAATCTCATTGACGGTCCATAGCTCGCTGTTCATCGCCATGAGGCGCTTCTTCATCATGGCCTTCCACTTGGGGTACTCGTGACCGTCAAAGATGGGGCATGACACGGTCTTCATTCCTATGGTCGACATAACTAAAACTCCAGGCGGTTAAACCAAAATCACACAGAACAAGGGAGTACCTTGCTCTAATAACAATTGAAAGTGTGTTATATCGACTAGAGGGGGGTGAATAGGCAATTTTATGAATTCTTCACTGAGGAAATTGAGGGTGAGGAAATTCCTAAGTGAAGAACTACTTGCAGTGGAATTAGTACTCAGATGTAAACATAACAAAACACAAGCATGGTCATCAAGAAGAAATGAAGACAAGCACAGAGTACAGAAAGCATAAACACAGGATAACACAGGATGAAGACAAACATACTGAAGAAATTGAACTGAGGAAATTGAGAGTGTCTTCAGTCAAAGTCTTCAAACAGATATGAACAAGCACACAACATAGTAAATGAGGAAATGAAAGAGTCGAGGAAATAGAACCAGTAGGATTGGTGAAGACAATGATTTGGTAGACCAGTTCCAACTTTTGTGACAATTGTACGTCTGGTTGGAGCGGCTAGGTATTTAAACCTAAGGACACACATTCCTCACCGTATTCTCCTTGAGCTAGGGTCACATATACCTCGCCCAATTACTCGTGGTAAGTCTTCAGGTGACTTCCAAAGCTTCACAAACTCGGTCACTCGGCTATCTACAATTTCCTCTTGGATGCTCAGACCATGATGCCTAACCGTCTGGAAGATGCACAGTCTTCAAAGGTAACAAGCGTCGGATCCACGCAGGATCAATCTCTTCAGTGATTCTCAATGACTTTGGGTTTGTAGGTGTTTGGGTTTGGGTTTTCCTCACTTGATGATTTTCGCTCAAAGTCCTCGGAGGATGGGATGCTCTCAAATGACAAGTGTTAGTTTCTATCGGAGCAGCCAACCAGCTAGTGGTTGTAGGGGGCGGCTATTTATAGCCTAGGGAGCAGCCCGACATGATAAGACATAAATGCCCTTCAATGATATGACCGTTAGGTGGGTAGATATTTTGGGACAGCTGGCGCGTAGCACAACAACGATCGGAATTTTGAGTATCAAATACCTCAGGGCTATCATGTTCCTCACTGTGTAGGCAATCCGCACTGGCGAATTCCTAACTCCTTAGTCAGAACAAATTCCTCAAAGACCAGAAGAACTTTGTCTCCGTGTTACCCCTCACTTCGGATTGTGGTTCAAGACCTTCAAAGTAGAACCGAAGATAATCGAGGGGCGCTACGCAGAGTGCGGAGGCGCTGTTATAAAAAGAAATGCCGACGCTCCATGGCCCGAGGGCGCTTTTCAAGAGGAGCTCGGCTTATGGCAACAGGAGTGGTTCTACATCACTGCTCCTCGGGGCACCGCGTGGGTGGCGCCTCCGGCCTTTCGCTCGGGTCCCCCACCATGGTTAGCATCGTGGATTAACACGGGGTTAGATCGGGGCCTGCCCAAAGACGTTCCTCTGACGCAGGGCCGCATTAAGGATATCTTGAAGGGAGATTTCGACCTGGTCAAGGTGACACAAGTCATGCTGATTCGCCGGACACTGCCTGGCCAACGTCGCCCCCTTCGCTTGTGGGAATTCAATCCGGAGGGACCACGAGCTCTCCAGAATTTTATGGGCGCGATGCCTATGGAGATGTATAAACTGTTCTCCGGATCACAAGAAGTGAGTCCGGACCTGACTGAGGATGCTGGTTTAAGCCGCAATCGCCCGGATACTCAAGTAGGTGACCTCGCGACCGGACCTTCTATCCGCATAATTAACTTGTTTTTAATAGTGCTCCTCTTCCCGAGACCACACTGGATCCCGTGCTAGTCAGGATGCTGGAGGAAGCACCTTTGGAGGGAAACAAGGGGGAGGACAAGGAAACCGTGGCCTCTTCGAAAGAGGCCCTCTCGAAGGGGGGAATCGATAATTCCTCTCCTAAGGGAAAGAAAAGGGCCGCCTCTGATGACCCGGAGACCGTAGCTTCGAAGCGGGGGAAAGAATCCTTGACAGAGGACCGAACGCCGGGGAGCCCCTCGGCCGAACTAAACCCTAAAAAGGACCAGCTCTCCAGCGAGCCGTGAGTAGAGGAAGAGTTTTTCTTTTAAGAGAAATCCTCGATTTATATCTGAGAAGTTTTAACCGAAACCTTATTTTGTAGTTCGGACCTCAGCCCTTCTCAGCAGAACTCATCCTCGGGGGATCTTCTTCCAGAGATGATGGAGAGCGGAAAGCCTCCCCCCTCTGTATCGCCTAGCAAGGCGGGCGACGCCGAAGTGTCATCGCGGGGGATTTCTTCGGATCCGCAAAGGGTGGATGGTGCTGCCCCCCAAGGTTCTCCGTGTCCGGCCTTTGAGGAAGGCCATGGGACGAGTCCGGTATCGTCTGGTGTTCGGTCGGGGGAGCTAAACACTCTGCTGGGGCGAGCCTCTGTCTCAGAGGAGCACCGTGCGTTAATGAGCACGGTGATTGAAAAGATTTCATCCGCAGAAAGCGGGTTGTACGAGGCCGTCAAGAGTTTAGTAGCAGGCCTTGAGGTATGTTTTAAATAACGTATATTTGAATTAATTGCGCATAACTAAAATGCGCCCTGTGTAGATAGTAGCCCCTGAGACTCTGTGGGTCGTAAAGATGTATGGCGCGCAGAGGATCTTAATCCCAGGTCCTTTAAGTGGCACCTTTATGTGTAGGTGGCTGATTGTCCGGAGTCAAGCCGGACTCGAGAATTTGCCGAACTGAAGCGACAACTTGATGAGGCAGAGGCCGACATCGTGCTTGTTAAGAAGCAGTTTGATGATGCTCAAGGTACTTATAATGATTGGGCGATTGGTAGTAAGAGGATCTTTATGTCAATATCTTACCGTGTGTATGCTTGATGCAGATGGTGCGGCCGCCGTGGAAGGTCTTAGGGCCGAACTCGCCCGAGCGAAGGAACAAGCCAGAAAAAGTGATGCGGCTGCCGTAAAAGCCCTTGAAGAGCTGAAAGCCGAACAGGCTGCCCATTGCCGAAGCAAGGATGAGATGGCTGGTATAGCCGTAAAATTAAAGAGCGCTACTGACCGTTGTAAGATTCTTGAAGAAGAAGATCGGGCGAAGCAAACGAGCTTGGAGAAGGCTGTTGCCGACGCCAAGGACGCCTGCTCTATAATGAGAGCGGCGAAGGAAGAGCTGCGTCAGTTCGGACAGATTGCGGATGGAAAGCCCTTCTCGCTACGGAGAAAATTTTGTGATCCGAGGTTTGCCCCGTTAAACCGGATGTGGAGTATAGAGGACACCTATCTGGATTTGGCGGCTAGTGCCACTGATGCGACCGAACACTTTCGAGATAAAAAGGATCATGAAGTGGAGAAGCTCTTTTGGTCGCAATTCGTCAATCCAGAACGTCCACTGGCAGTGGACGATCGTCTGGCCCAATGGGCCGAGCTGAATAGGTTGTCCGGACTCGCCATGAAGTACGTCATGGATCGTCTGTGTCCGGGGAGAACGAAGCCGAAGAGTTATTTCAGCTTGGTGCAGCAATCGCTTGAGGTGGTGCCATGTGTCGATGCTATGAAGAGGTCAGCGTCCGTTGAGGGTGCTCGGCTGGCTCTTGCCCGTGTCAAGACATACTGGGCAGATATGGAGCCCACCATTGTTGCGTCCCGGGATTCGGATAAAAGCCGAATACCTGCCGAGCATTATTTTGAGGAAGTCCTCGAAGGCGCTCGCGTAATAGAGACGCAGTGCTCGAAGGAAGCTATATTATGATACCATATGTGATCATAAATCAGTATTTTGATAAATTTTAGTGGCATTTTTTAGACTTGTGCCTTCAAGTATTAAGAACACCTCCTGTGTGGCCGTTTTAATATATAAATTCTGAAAGATTGCAGTCGTTGGCTTCAGCCCCCACGCACATAGTGCGGGGGTGCGCGCAGAAGACGCATTTTCACACTTAACCCAACGTCTTGGTCCTACAAAGGAGGTGATAGCGCAGCGGGCTAGGCAACCGGACTGTAATGCTTTAACACTTTCACTTAGCCATAGGAGCTTGACAGTGGGACTCTTTAGGTAGCCCTTTAGTGGCGACTGCGCTTTGCCCGAGTTCGGAGCGCGTATGTGCCTGACCGGGAAGCGTCCCTTCGTCAAAGCGGAGGAATTCGATAAATCCCTATGAGTCATCGAGTGGCGACCAGTCTCTCGATACATCATGACAGTCGGTTTTCGGCTTTCTCTACTGAGGTGCTCACCCGGACGAACCGGGGCACAATCGCAGTAGTTCTCCTGGTGCTACCTTAGCCGATAGAGCGGAACGTAAGGTAGCCGAACTCAGGAGCCGGGCAACCCAACATGTGACCAAAATCATGATTCGGAGCTGATGCATATAGTGCCAAAAACTCGCGACGCCGAACACTCCCGGAGGTGTTCGGTCTTTGTGAGTGCGTGTGAAACAACACCCTTAAACAAAATAAATAGCCCTTAGTGTCCAGGTACGGACAAGATTTCTGGCGTGGCCACATGCCAAAACGCCAGCCTCCTCCTTGGTTATAGCAGAAAAGAAAAAACCAGGGGATGTATAGCAGCAAGAGACAGTAAAAAAGGTTTACCCAGGGTCTTAATCTAAAAAGAATCCTTTAGAACGGGTCCCTACTGCACGTCTGCGCCTGTGTCTCCGCTGTGCTGTATCCTGGACGGGCGCCGCACGATGTTCATCTGTAAAAGGGAGGAACTAAATTGAAAAATGGGTCGTGCGGAACGAAAAAAATAATGAACAAAATACAAAGTAAAGGATATATAAGGTATAGTTTTGTTGTCTCTGCGTATAGCCCCTGGTATGGGGTTATATGGCGTACCAAGCCCGCATTAATGATCAACTTGTGCCGAACTCGTTGAGTCCGGGTCCGTAGACTGTAACGAATTAGAAAAAAAAGTCCTTTGGCTGGCGAGGCCACTTTATTGTGCGGCTGTTTAAGCGGCCGCGCAATCCTCCGTTTGGAGGAGGCCTATTCTAGTGCGTACCCTTTAAAGAGATGATGCCTCGAGGACCGGGCATCTTTAGCGTGAGGGATGCATAATGCGGTATTGCGTTAAAGCGAGCGAAAGCTCCGCGTCCCATTAGTGCTTGATAGCGACCTGATAACGGGACTACATGGAAGGTCAGCTTTTCGCGACGAAAGTTATTGGCAGAGCCAAAGATGACTGTGAGCCGGAGAAAGCCCATGCAATGGGTGTCCGGGCCTAGTGCTACCCCTTGAAAGGAGGTTTTGCTGTGGCGGATTCTTGCTGGGTTTATGCCCATGCTGTGGATTGTATCCTGATATATCAGGTTTAGTCCACTGCCGCCGTCCATAAGGACATTGGTAAACTGGAATCCATCGATTATTGGATCCAGTATCAGGGCAGTCCGGCCTGTGTTTTTGATATTTCTAGAATAATCTAGCTGATCAAAAATGATTGGCTTTAGTGACCAGTGGCGGGACTCCTGAGGGGTAGGTTTGACTGTGCGTACCTTTATGGGTGCCACACGTTCTGTTACGTGAAGTGAGTTCACTGTTTTGACTTCTTGAGGGAAGTTCTTTTGTTTCCTGGTGTTTTGCCTTTGGGGTTCGTCTTCTTCTTCACTTGGTGTATCGAGCCCCTTGTGTTCGGCGTTAAACTGTCCGGATCGTTTAAAAACCCAACAGTCTCTGTGGGTGTGATTGGCAGGCTTCCCAGGAGTACTGTGTATCTGACATATTCTGTCCATGATTCTGTTTACTCTGTACGGATCATCCCTATTATCTTGGAGGGGTGGTTTTGTATGATTTTGCCGTGAGCTTTTGAATTCGGCATTGACTGCCGTGCTCTTCGGATTTTTGCCTTTGATTCGGCGGCGGTCCTTATTTCGCCGCGGTTTTCCGTTTTCATCTCTGATTTCTGATGTACTTGGGTCGCTGGGGCTGCATCGTGCCAACCAGCTGTCCTCTCCTGCGCAAAAGCGGGTCATGAGGCTTGTGAGTGCGGCCATTGTTCTTGGCTTTTCCTGGCCGAGGTGTCTGGCGAGCCATTCATCTCGGACATTATGCCTGAAAGCCGCTAGGGCTTCGGCATCTGGACAATCCACTATTTGATTCTTTTTAGTGAGGAATCTGTTCCAGACTTGCCGAGCTGATTCTCCGGGCTGCTGAGTTATGTGACTGAGATCGTCTGCATCCGGGGGACGGACATAGGTCCCTTGAAAATTTGCTCGAAAAGCATCCTCGAGCTCTTCCATCTTCTAATTGTGTTTTCGGGAAGGCTTTTAAGCCAGTGCTTGGCTGGCCCTTTAAGCTTAAGGGGTAAATATTTTATGGCGTGGAGATCGTCTCCTCTAGCCATATGTATGTGGAGGATATAATCCTCTATCCAGACTACCGGGTCTGTTGTTCCATCGTATGCCTCTATGTTGACGGGTTTAAGTCCCTCTGGAAATTCATATTCCAGTACCTCATCGGTGAAACATAGGGGGTGTGCGGCGCCCCTGTATTTGGGTGTGCCGGATTCCGATGGTGGAATTTTTGCATTGCTTGTGAAAGTTTGCTTTCTTCGCCCGTAAATGGACCTGGCTGGGCCCTGGTGCGAATCTTTGATTGGGTCACATGCCGCATTAAGTGCGGCGCCGCTTGCCCTTTTATAGTGGCCGTGGGGTCGTCTATCTGACCGTGCGGCCTCCTGGTCGAATTCGGGCAGTAGTTTTCTTGTCGGATAGCTTTTGGTGCGGCGGCTGTCACCGTATTTGTCTACGGTCTTGATTACTTTGCTCCATCTTGTTTTGAGTGCATCTTCCGCCGTCTTCAGCTTCCGCTTCTGCTTTTTCAGGCTACGTGCCGTGGCAACGAGCCTTTCATGGAGATTCTTCTGCTCCATGGTTTTGTCCGGTGTGAGATCGTCCGGAGTTCTGTTATGGCCGGGAGAGGGCTGTCCGTCCTCTCTATCCGTGTTGCCCTGTTCGGACGGCTGTTCTGAGGCAAGCTCATTATCTACCGGCTCATCCTGCTCTAGGGCTAGGTTTTGATCGAGGCGGGTTTTGGCTCGGCGTTTACGTCGCCGTTTTGACTGCTTTTCGGAGGTTTTACCTCTTTTTTCGCCCCCTTTTTCCTCATTGTCGTTTCCTTTAGGGGTATCCACCATGAATACATCGTTAGGTGGGGTGGAGGCCCAGTGCCCTATAGGTGCTGGTTCCAATTCGTCTCCGCCTTCGTCGTCTATACCGTCGAAGTCTTCGGATCCGAAGTCGAGCATGTCGGTTAAATCTTCGACAGTGGCTATTAAGTGGGTGGTGGGTGGGCTTTGAATTTCTTCGTCGTCCGAATCCCAACCTCGTGTGAGACCCCAAAAATTTGGCCTTGTTTTAATAAATTAAAATTTTGTCAGGAATTAAAACTTTGAATTTCTGAGCTCCATTTTTTATTTTTAATCATTTTCTTCCCTATTGTGATGAGTTTTTCCCAAGGAGAAAACTTTTCAAATATGTTATTGGGTTTATTTGACCTCTCAAGAGAAACCTTCCTTATTTAATATAACTAATTAAATAATTAAGTTGCTTGATCTTTACTTTCTTGAAAATGGCTTTTCAAAGTTAAAAGGGCCATATTTGAACTACAACCATTTGATAAATTCACTTAAAATTCCCACAAAAATTTGGAGATGCCTTGTGATGTTATTAAATAACCTTTGTGCAAAAACATCTTTATTTCATGAAATATTTTGGGCTCTACACCCTTTTTTCTTCTTTGGTCCAGTGGGCAATTTTGCACTACAACCCATTTGAAAATTTTCTTCTAGCCTCCACCAAAATTATGGGATGTTGGTAATAGCCTGTGATTCAACTTTATGCAAAAAACCTGGTGTTGTTCTTTGAAAATTTTGAGTGTATCAGCATCATCTTCATTCTGGTCCAGCCCTCTGATTTCTACTGCAACCCTATTTATTTTTGCTCCAGTGACCTTGTACTTTCCCCTGCTTGTAGACCACCCTACCAAACCCCTAAGTCCAAGAGCATACACCCTTTGGATCATTTATGGTTCATGAAATGATGCCATTTATTCCCTGTGCAGAATTGAAGTTCAGCAAAACTTACACTAACAAGTTGCTGCATTTGACAAACTAACCTCACCACTCTCTCTTTCATCTAAAGAGACTTCCATCTCGAGTTTTTGACCACTCCAAGACTTGCCTAAGTGCCCTTGACATTTTGTCAAACACCCTGTGGGCATGATCAGATTTGGCATGAATTTTTGTTTAAACTGTGATCTTGCTTCCCTTGCCTGGCTACCTTGTCCAATGGACTCCCCACTACCCCTAGCTTAGGCCTGCTAAGTCCCAGCCTCACTCGAGACCTCTAGCTCGCCCTGGCATTTCGCCGAGCAGCTGGTGAGCGTGCTCTGGACGCGCCCAGAGCGCGCGTATTGCAGCCGCGCAACCGAGCCGCCGCGTCGCACCCCCTGCCTTGGCCCGCACGGGAGAACCTCGCCACGCATTCCCCGCCTCGCCACAACACGCCAACCGCCCTGGCACCCTACAGCTCCACCGCCAGAGCCCTTTTGGCGGCACGCCGGCGTCGGCCGACAGCCTCTGCCACGGGCAGCGCCGCCCAAGCCTCTCCCGCTCGCCACCTGGCCCCTGGGAACAGCGCAAGCCTATCCCTTCGCTCGTCGGCTAGCACTCGTCGTCGCCACGTCGCCATTGCTACAGAAAGGCGGTTCGCCGTCATCCTTATCGCCGACCGCCTCGGAACCGACCTCCACCGCGTATATAGGGACCCCGGAGCTCAATCGAGAGGGGGAGCAACCTCATATGATCCTCCTAGTGCTGGCTTGGCCAGCAGTCGAGAGAGGGAAGGCCTTCTTCCCCGAGTCCGGCCGGTTCGGCCGCCGTCAAGTTCCGGCCGATTCCATCGCCACCAGTGCCTCTCCCTCTCCATTCTCTTCACCAGAAACACCCTCATCCTCCCGTGAGCTCGTTCCCCTACTCAATCTTGATCGGGACACGCCACAGGCAATATTCCACTTTCTCCGACGACCGCCGTCCGCCGCGGAGCTCATCGCCGCCAGCTCCGTCCACCCCAGAGAACAAGACAACCACCAGGAGAAACGCCCCAGCCAAGCGGATCCACCTCCACCATCGGATGCCCGCGAAGTGCCGCCGTTCGCCGGCGACGACCACCGGAGCCCCGCTCCTCTCGGGCAGAGGAAGGGGAAAGCGCGGGCGACTAGTCAAACCTGACTAGTGGGGTCCCGGACCCACTATCAGTGACACCCCCACACCGCCCACGTGTATAAGTGGAAGCGTAAAGCCGCAAGTATGCCTCCTCTCATTGAAAGCGTATTCTCGTTTAAATCGTTTTCTTTTCTGTTTTAATTCAAATAACAGACTTGACTGAACTTTGACTGAGCATAACTCTTTAAATAATACCCCAAATGAATTGATTATTTTTCCTACATTTCTTAAATTTTGTCTAGTTTATTTTAAGATTTATTTGAAAAATTTTCCAAACAACTTCTTGTGCTGTTTTGATTGTATGTGTTAATTCATGCATACCCTTTTAAATAGGATTTTTGAGGATTTCAAGATGATCTGGTTGCACCTTTCTTTTTCATGACCTAAAGGCAAGCATTCTGAACCCTGGCATAATATTTTGATGTGTTGGTTGACACGTTTATAACATCACCTTATTTCAGATGACTTGTTAATTCATGTGGCATGATCATTTGCATGGAAGCATATTAGTGATTTCCTTGCTGTTGGAAATGAAAATGATTGTGATGGTAATCATCCTCATGTGCCTTGCATGCATACCGGAAAGGAATCCGGGAAAGCCTCGGCCTTGGGTAGGCGTGAGGTTGTCGCCGGTCCCCGTCGGGACGGTTATGTTTGGTATGGCATGGTAAGGTACATTGAGTGGTGATTTCTTCAGTTGTATTATATTTGATATACATGTCATGCAGGAACTTATAAACCTCCTGAGTCGACCGCAGATTGAGTCTTGTTCCAGTAACCCCCATACTTGCCTCGTACTACCACTCGTCCCTACCACAGGTAGGGTACGGTTCAGTAAGTCGTCAGCCCCTTTCCAGCACACACCGTACAGAGAGGCCATGGTGGAAGATATCGGTTGTAGCCGGTAGGCATGCCACTTGGTCAGGGGGCATGGGTGTTTCCGGTTGGGACCGAGAGGGGAGGCCACCCCTTAGAGCGCGCGATATAAATTTGATCCCATGCTACGCGAGGTTGTAGCCTCCCCACTTGGAGTTTTGCTTAACAAGTGTCGTGGGTGATTCCAGACACCGATGAGTTAAGCTGGTGTGTGCAAGTTAGGCGTGTTTTCAACTAAAAGGCCATAGACGGAATTAGTCCCAATGGACTAAAGGAATCCGTTACTCGTGGGTAAAGAGTACACCCTCTACAGAGAATAAACCTATTCGAATAGCCGTGTCCATGGTTAAGGATTACAGTCTGGGATGGGTCAAGTGTCGGTCTTAGTGTCGGTCTTCGGAGGAGAAACCACTAAAACCCGAATATTGATTATGACTTGTGATATATGATGGTTATGATTATTACTATTATGGACTAACCGTTTGCATGATTTGAAATAAAGAATATCCCTGGGACGGTACTACCTCCTAGATATTCACCATGATTGTTTCATTTCTTTTAAAGCCCTTTCTGTGGTGTCGCTCAGACGCCCGACTGTGGCATTTCTTTTAAAGCCCTTTCTGTGGTGTCGCTCAGACGCCTGACTGTGGCATTACTTTTAAAGCCCTTTCTGTGGTGTCGCTCAGACGCCCGACTGTGGCATTTCTTTTAAAGCCCTTTCTGTGGTGTCACTCAGACAGCCGACTGTGGCATTTCTTTTAAAGCCCTTTCTGTGGTGTTGCTCAGACGCCCGACTGTGGCATTTCTTTTAAAGCCCTTTCTGTGGTGTCGCTCAGACGCCCGACTGTGGCATTTCTTTTAAAGCCCTTTTTGTGGTGTCGCTCAGACGCCCGACTGTGGCATTTCTTTTAAAGCCCTTTCTGTGGTGTCGCTCAGACGCCCGACTGTGGCATTTCTTTTAAAGCCCTTTATGTGGTGTCGCTCAGACGCCCGACTGTGGCATTTTCTTTTTCACTATCCTTTCGAGACGTCGCTTCAAACATCCGATCAGCATACCTTATTTATAATTGGCCATTGCATAAATTTCCGGTTGCATATGAGTAACCTGTTTGCATGCATCAAGATATTTATTTTTATGGCTAACTAAGTGAGTATAAGGATATTGCAAAGCATGAGTATCAATGGTTATATTATACCTGTGTTCTTAATGTTTGCGAGTACATTCAAAGTACTCACTGGCTTGTCCCTGGCTATTGTCTTGGCCAGATTACTTGCTTGGGGAGGAGCGTTGCGACAACAGCCTCGGAACCTAAGCAACGGTGATAGCAGCCTCGCGAAGATAGGAGTTAACCTGGTCAGCTGTTCCCGTGGGAAATGGAGTCCCATAGACCGTGGGGATCCACAAACCGCTTCCGCCCCCAACCGCTAGAAACCATTTGTTGTACTCATAGGCCACAATGGTCTTGTACTACATATTTTGTACCTTTGCTTGGAATTTCTGTAACAAGTGGTGCCTCATCAGCTAACAGTAATCCTGGGGCTGATGAGCTCGACGGCCATTTTCTGGAATTTAATGTCTGGAAAACCGGTCGCGACAGACTTGGTACCAGAGCCAGGCTGACCATTGGCTAATCCTATCTTAGCCAGGTCAATAAACCTAGGCAAACCAAACCACCAAGCCTTAATCAAACCCCAGCCGATGCTTCTCCTGCAAGATAGCCCCACAGTGACCCGACACCTTTTGGCAGTCGGTGCCCAACCTACCAGCATAGCCGTCAATCACGCGCCAGTGACCGGCCCCCAGATAGTCCTGTTCGCAAGCGTGCGGAGGAAGACTCCGTCCCCTTTTCCTATAAAAAGGGCACGCTAGCCTCAACCCAGCACAGCACGGCCGCTATCCCAAACCGAGCCGCAATGCCTGGTCCTATCGTGCACCATGAGACCACAGCAACCAACCTTGGAGGTTTTGTGACTATACTCGCAAACCTCACCCGTCGTGCCTATGCGTTAGAAGAGCCCCCAGAATATGTTGTGTACCAAGGGCCCGTAAGCGGTGAAAGCCGTCAACTCTGGGACACTGTACACATCTACGGTAGGGGTCTCGCCCCCGAACGCCCCTACAGGTTCACCGGAAGAACAACTTCCTTTGAGCCACAAGCCATCCAACTAGCTGCTCGAGAAGCTATAGTTCATCTCCGGCACTTGTCGCCCAGAGTTGACTGTCGCTCGTTCCACTACTATCCCAGACGTGAAGGGTACGGTAGGCCACGCCAAGTTGCCAACGGAGATCACGAAACAGATCCTGCATTGTTGCACCTAGTGCGCTATGTAAATGCACTAGAGGAACTGTGCGATCAGATCACCATTGATCTAATCGCAGCTCGTGGAGAGCTGATTCATCGAGCCCCGACGAGAGAAGAGGACGAGCCCAACACCGACAACCCAGTCGTGCTGTTTGGACAACCGATCGAGCCCCTGAGGTCCGCCCCAACCGTCGGCCAAGGTGTTGCAATAACCCCAGAAGTGCTTCGTCGCATTTTGGGAACACACTCCAACGGAGTGGCGACCAGCAATCCCCGAGATAGTCATCATCGCTACCCCGAACCTGCAGCCCCTCAACCTACTCCGGTTAATTCCGACAGCGAGACCCGTGGAGAAGCCTCAGCATCCACAAGGCACGCCCGCATGGATGTAAACGAGGTAGACTAAGTAACCTGAGTTGTATCGAGTCTCAGTGTACCCTCACTTTGTAACCGTGTGGCCTTGGGAATGAACGCTGCTAGTGGTAATGCCTCTACTTTAATAGTAACCTTGTCTAACACCCAATACCAGTGTGAGATTGCTACCCCTGGCGCAGTTACCTCAAGCCTTCCCGACAACCCCCACAGTCACACGTCACCTCGGTGAAATATGTGTATCTGTGGCATTGACTTCGACCCGCGGAACAGAGCTGGAAGTTTCGTTACCATTCACCACGGTGGAAATGACCCAGCTCCGGTGCTATAAAGAGGTCGCCGCGTGACCTTTGCCAAACACTTCTCATCTTGTGCACCATTCTCACAACCATTTCTTGCCATGCCGACACCCAGCATCTACCTGAGAACCCCAGATGCAACCCCGGGTAGTTTTGTCAAGATATTGTGGGATTTTACCTGCAGTACCATGGGCGCTACCCAGCCACCCCAGTACGAGCTGTTCAAATCGAGGACCACCCCTTCCACCTTGAGATATTGGGCAGCAGTGCACATCCCTCCCGTGAATGCAAACCAAGACCCAACAGAGGTCTCCTTCGTGGGGAAATCTATGCCAACCCCACAGATGGCCGTGGAAGCTGCGGCTTACGAAGCACTTGCCCGCCTTCGATTCGCGGTGCCCTATGCCAGCGAACGAGGGTATTACTACTTCCCGAGCCGTGCAGAGCCCGGAGGAGTAACATCGTTTCCCGGTATGTGAATCGAGAGAGACCCCGTCCTGGCCAACCTTGTCCAGTACGTCATCGCTCAAGAGAGTTTAATCCAATGCATGATGGGTTATCTCCAGAGCCTCGCAGATTTAAATCCTCAGATCGCCATCGGCAGATCACTGAGGCCCGACCAGGAGAGACACATGCATCGACTGGTCAATCCACTGTCCCCGATAGAAGAAGAATGTGTCTCAGTGCCAGAAACATTCTCTCGAGACCCCGTCCAGCTACCCTTTGCACTATAAGACGTCGCTGCTACTTTTTAGTTTGTTGCAACATTTAATTATCCGATGTAACTTGTGCGTGGTAACCGAATGTGCGCTTTGAGTAAATCTTTATTAATGAGTGATCCTGTTGCATAGTTGTTTTCCCCGCAATTAATCCTGGAATAAGTTTTCTTTTCACTAAACCGCTACATCCGCATCTTCTCACGACATGGACTATTTTATTACACTCAGCACAACGACCACAGACTCTCGACCATCCTCAACCAAGGACATACACTGTCTACGAAAGCTTTGCAACAGTGTTACATCTGGCTAACCACCCTCTAACAACAGTTAGCACCCGACACACCCCACCTAATCCTCGTGATCGTCACCACCGCGGAGAGCCAACACCCGAGCAACAGCATCACCACGCTCGTCGAGGATCATCGCGCACAGGAGCACGGAGAGCCCCAGCAGTGTCGCCAGCCCTCCGCATACCAGGATCGCGAACCAGTCCGGCATCGCCTCCGCCATTAGAGCCTCACCCAAGCTCCTGTAAGCAGAAATGGAGGAAGGAGGAGGAAGAGAAGCGAGGCCAGGTGTGAGGAAGAAGAGAGAGAGAGAGACACCTCGGCCATTTTATAACTCAAGCTCGGTATTCGGTGGGAAAAGTCCACCAACGCCGCTCGTCGCCCGATCGCCGGTGCTCGGAGTCAAATCCGCGAGCAGTGCCGACAGCACGCTGGCCCGCGAGGTGAGTGCACACTGCCCCGGCAGCTAGCACGCCGCGCACTACCGCGGTATGGCCTAGATGCCCTTCGCGCTAGACGTCGCCGGTGGAGAAATCGTGGGAAAACGCGCGGGAGAGAGGTAAAGGAGAGGAACAGAGGAAGAAGAAGAGGCTGACTGTGGGCCCCGGGTCCACCTGTCAACCAGTGAGAGCACTGTGCTCTCGGGTACGACCAGCGTATATTTAAATTTAGAAATTATTCTAAATTTATATCCAGCGTAGAAATCTCACGTTTTTGTCCCGAACCGTAGATTTTTCCACGCAGCACCAGTATTCACACTGTGGTTTTCACCACTTATTGCCCTCTCACTATATCCACATTTTTATTGCATATAATTTTTCTTGAAAACAGCTTTTAACAAATCTCGAGGACGAGATTTTTCTTAAGGGGGTTAGTGTTGTGACACCCCAAAAATTTGGCCTTGTTTTAATAAATTAAAATTTTCTCAGGAATTAAAACTTTGAATTTCTGAGCTCCATTTTTTATTTTTAATCATTTTCTTCCCTATTGTGATGAGTTTTTCCCAAGGAGAAAACTTTTCAAATATGTTATTGGGTTTATTTGACCTCTCAAGAGAAATCTTCCTTATTTAATATAACTAATTAAATAATTAAGTTGCTTGATCTTTACTTTCTTGAAAATGGCTTTTCAAAGTTAAAAGGGCCATATTTGAACTACAACCATTTGATAAATTCACTTAAAATTCCCACAAAAATTTGGAGATGCCTTGTGATGTTATTAAATAACCTTTGTGCAAAAACATCTTTATTTCATGAAATACTTTGGGCTCTACACCCTTTTTTCTTCTCTGGTCCAGTGGGAAATTTTGCACTACAACCCATTTGAAAATTTTCTTCTAGCCTCCACCAAAATTATGGGATGTTGGTAATAGCCTGTGATTCAACTTTATGCAAAAAACCTGGTGTTGTTCTTTGAAAATTTTGAGTGTATCAACATCATCTTCATTCTGGTCCAACCCTCTGATTTCTACTGCAACCCTATTTATTTTTGCTCCAGTGACCTTGTACTTTCCCCTGCTTGTAGACCACCCTACCAAACCCCTAAGTCCAAGAGCGTACACCCTTTGGATCATTTATGGTTCATGAAATGATGCCATTTATTCCCTGTCCAGAATTGAAGTTCAGCAAAACTTACACTAACAAGTTGCTGCATTTGACAAACTAACCTCACCACTCTCTCTTTCATCTAAAGAGACTTCCATCTCGAGTTTTTGACCACTCCAAGACTTGCCTAAGTGCCCTTGACATTTTGTCAAACACCCTGTGGGCATGATCAGATTTGGCATGAATTTTTGTTTAAACTGTGATCTTGCTTCCCTTGCCTGGCTACCTTGTCCAATGGACTCCCCACTACCCCTAGCTTAGGCCTGCTAAGTCCCAGCCTCACTCGAGACCTCTAGCTCGCCCTGGCATTTCGCCGAGCAGCTGGTGAGCGTGCTCTGGACGCGCCCAGAGCACGCGTATTGCAGCTGCGCAACCGAGCCGCCGCGTCGCACCCCCTGCCTTGGCCCGCACGGGAGAACCTCGCCACGCATTCCCCGCCTCGCCACAACACGCCAACCACCCTGGCACCCTACAGCTCCACCGCCAGAGCCCTTTTGGCGGCACGCCGGCGTCGGCCGACAGCCTCTGCCACGGGCAGCGCCGCCCAAGCCTCCCCCGCTCGCCACCTGGCCCCTGGGAACAGCGCAAGCCTATCCCTTCGCTCGTCGGCTAGCTCCCGTCGTCGCCACGTCGCCATTGCTACAGAGAGGCGGTTCGCCGTCATCCTTATCGCCGACCGCCTCGGAACCGACGTCCACCGCGTATATAGGGACCCCGGAGCTCAATCGAGAGGGGGAGAAACCTCATATGATCCTCCTAGTGCTGCCTTGGCCAGCAGTCGAGAGAGGGAAGGCCTTCTTCCCCGAGTCCGGCCGGTTCGGCCGCCGTCAAGTTCCGGCCGATTCCGTCGCCACCAGTGCCTCTCCCTCTCCATTCTCTTCACCAGAAACACCCTCATCCTCTCGTGAGCTCGTTCCCCTACTCAATCTTGATCGGGACACGCCACAGGCAATATTCCACTTTCTCCGACGACCGCCGTCCGCCGCGGAGCTCATCGCCGCCAGCTCTGTCCACCCCAGAGAACAAGACAACCACCAGGAGAAATGCCCCAGCCATGCGGATCCACCTCCACCATCGGATGCCCGCGAAGTGCCGCCGTTCGCCGGCGACGACCATCGGAGCCCCGCTCCTCTCGGGCAGAAGAAGGGGAAAGCACGGGAGACTAGTCAAACCTGACTAGTGGGGTCCCGGACCCACTGTCAGTGACACCCCCACACCGCCCATGTGTATAAGTGGAAGCGTAAAGCCGCAAGTACGCCTCCTCTGATTGAAAGCGTATTCTCGTTTAAATCGTTTTCTTTTCTGTTTTAATTCAAATAACAGATTTGACTGAACTTTGACTGAGCATAACTCTTTAAATAATACCCCAAATGAATTGATTCTTTTTCCTACATTTCTTAAATTTTATCTAGTTTATTTTATGATTTATTTGAAAAAATTTCCAAACAAGTTCTTGTGCTGTTTTGATTGTATGTGTTAATTCATGCATACCCTTTTAAATAGGATTTTTGAGGATTTCAAGATGATCTGGTTGCACCCTTCTTTTTCATGACCTAAAGGCAAGCATTCTGAACCCTGGCATAATATTTTGATGTGTTGGTTGACACGTTTATAACATCACCTTATTTCAGATGACTTGTTAATTCATGTGGCATGATCATTTGCATGGAAGCATATTAGTGATTTCCTTGCTGTTGGAAATGAAAATGATTGTGATGGTAATCATCCTCATGTGCCTTGCATGCATACCGGAAAGGAATCCGGGAAAGCATCGGCCTTGGGTAGGCGTGAGCTTGTCGCCGGTCCTCGTCGGGACGGTTATGTTTGGTATGGCATGGTAAGGTACATTGAGTGGTGATTTCTTCAGTTGTATTATATTTGATATACATGTCATGCAGGAACTTATAAACCTCCTGAGTCGACCGCAGATTGAGTCTTGTTCCAGTAACCCCCATACTTGCCTCGTACTACCACTCGTCCCTACCACAGGTAGGGTACGGTTCAGTAAGTCGTCAACCCCTTTCCAGCACACACCGTACAGAGAGGCCATGGTGGAAGATATCGGTTGTAGCCGGTAGGCATGCCACTTGGTCAGGGGGCATGGGTGTTTCCGGTTGGGACCGAGAGGGGAGGCCACCCCTTAGAGCGCGCGATATAAATTTGATCACATGCTACGCGAGGTTGTAGCCTCCCCACTTAGAGTTTTGCTTAACAAGTGTCGTGGGTGATTCCAGACACCGATGAGTTAAGCTGGTGTGTGCAAGTTAGGCGTGTTTTCAACTAAAAGGCCGTAGACAGAATTAGTCCCGATGGACTAAAGGAATCCGTTACTCGTGGGTAAAGAGTACACCCTCTGCAGAGAATAAACCTATTCGAATAGCCGTGTCCATGGTTAAGGATTACAGTCTGGGATGGGTCATGTGTCGGTCTTACTGTCGGTCTTCGGAGGAGAAACCACTAAAACCCGAATATTGATTATGACTTGTGATATATGATGGTTATGATTATTACTATTATGGACTAACCGTTTGCATGATTTGAAATAAAGAATATCCCTGGGACGGTACTACCTCCTAGATATTCACCATGATTGTTTCATTTCTTTTAAAGCCCTTTCTGTGGTGTCGCTCAGACGCCCGACTGTGGCATTTCTTTTAAAGCCCTTTCTGTGGTGTCGCTCAGACGCCCGACTGTGGCATTTCTTTTAAAGCCCTTTCTGTGGTGTCGCTCAGACGCCCGACTGTGGCATTTCTTTTAAAGCCCTTTCTGTGGTGTCGCTCAGACGCCCGACTGTGGCATTTCTTTTAAAGCCCTTTCTGTGGTGTCGCTCAGACGCCCGACTGTGGCATTTCTTTTAAAGCGCTTTCTGTGGTGTCGCTCAGACGCCCGACTGTGGCATTTCTTTTAAAGCCCTTTCTGTGGTGTCGCTCAGACGCCCGACTGTGGCATTTCTTTTAAAGCCCTTTATGTGGTGTCGCTCAGACGCCCGACTGTGGCATTTCTTTTAAAGCCCTTTCTGTGGTGTCGCTCAGACGCCCGACTGTGGCATTTCTTTTAAAGCCCTTTATGTGGTGTCGCTCAGACGCCCGACTGTGGCATTTTCTTTTTCACTATCCTTTCGAGACGTCGCTTCAAACATCCGATCAGCATACCTTATTTATAATTGGCCATTGCATAAATTTCCGGTTGCATATGAGTAACCTGTTTGCATGCATGAAGATATTTATTTTTATGGCTAACTAAGTGAGTATAAGGATATTGCAAAGCATGAGTATCAATGGTTATATTATACCTGTGTTCTTAATGTTTGCGAGTACATTCAAAGTACTCACTGGCTTGTCCCTGGCTATTGTCTTGGCCAGATTACTTGCTTGGGGAGGAGCGTTGCGACAACAGCCTCGGAACCTAAGCAACGGTGATAGCAGCCTCGCGAAGATAGGAGTTAACCTGGTCAGCTGTTCCCGTGGGAAATGGAGTCCCATAGACCGTGGGGATCCACAAACCGCTTCCGCCCCCAACCGCTAGAAACCATTTGTTGTACTCATAGGCCACAATGGTCTTGTACTACATATTTTGTACCTTTGCTTGGAATTTCTGTAACAAGTGGTGCCTCATCAGCTAACAGTAATCCTGGGGCTGATGAGCTCGACGGCCATTTTCTGGAATTTAATGTCTGGAAAACCGGTCGCGACACCTCGCAGGCCATAGTCCGGCCTGGGCTCTCCTGATAAAGAGAGAGACTTGAGAGAATTCAGAATATCACCAAAAGGTGAGCACTAAAAGATGTCCGCGGCGGTGAACTCCATTACAGGTGCCCAATCAGACTCGATCGGCAGGGGCACAGAAGGCCCGGAGTTCGAAGAGGAGTCTGGCTCCTTGGAGTCGTGAGCCATGCGGAGTGCGGGGCTGGCGTTCGGCTCGATCGCCTTTGAGATCGCAGCCCCTGAGGTGACGTCCAACCGTTCATCCTCGGAGAACACGGCGGGCTCCAAGTCAGGGATCAGGGCTGGAGCGTGTGCGGCCTCCAGGGCACTGTTCGGAGGCAGAGCTATATCATGCCCCTCGAGATAGTGCGGCGCGCTTGGCTATGGCTCGAATCCGTCGAAGATCAAGTCTCCACGGATATCCGCCGTGTAGTTTAAGCTTCCAAACCTGACTTGATGGCCAGGGGCGTAGCTTTCGATCTGCTCCAAATGACCAAGCGAATTGGCCCGCAGAGCGAAGCCGCCGAAGACGAAGATCTGTCCGGGGAGGAAAGTCTCACCCTGGACCTCATCGTTGTTGATGATCAAAGGAGCCATCGGGCCTAAAAGCATCGACACAGAGGAACTCTCAATGAAAGCACCAATGTCGGTGTCAAAACCGGCGGATCTCGGGTAGGGGGTCCCGAACTGTGCGTCAAGGTCGGATGGTAACAGGAGACAAGGGACACTTTATTTTACCCAGGTTCAGGCCCTCTCGATGGAGGTAAAACCCTACTCCTGCTAGATTAATATTAATGATATGGGTAGTACAAGAGTAGATCTACCACGAGATCAAGAAGGCTAAACCCTAGAAGCTAGCCTATGGTATGATTGTGTATGATGATGATTATTCTACGGACTACAACCCTCCGGTTTATATAGACACCGGATAGGGTTAGGGTTACACAGAGTCGGTTACAATGGTAGGAGATCTCGAATATCCGCACACCTAGCTTGCCTTCTACGCCAAGAAAAGATCCTTCTGGACACGGGACGGAGTCTTCAACTTTATATCTTCATAGTCCTGGAGTCCGGCTGAAGGTATAGTTCGGCTATCCGAACACCCCCTAATCCAGGACTCCCTCACTCCTCAACCTACTGCACCTACTGAAAATATTTATTATGAAATTCCTTGAGTATGATAGAGAAACTGCTTGCTAATCCTTATGCAGGAGATGGAACATTACATCCTGATATGCACTTAATCTATGTGGATGAAGTTTGTGGATTATTTAAGCTTGCAAGTATGCCCGAGGATGTTTTAAAGAAGAAGGTCTTCCCTTTGTCTTTGAAGGGAAAGGCATTGACATGGTTTAGGCTATGTGATGATATTGGATCATGGAACTACAACCGATTGAAATTGGAATTTCATCAGAAGTTTTATCCTATGCATCTGGTTCATTGTGATCGGAATTATATATATAATTTTTGGCCTCGTGAAGGAGAAAGTATCGCTCAAGCTTTGGGGAGGCTTAAGTCAATGTTATATTCATGCCCCAATCATGAGCTCTCAAGAGAAATTATTATTCAAAAAATTTTATGCTCGGCTTTGTCATAATGATCGATCCATGCTCGATACTTCTTGTACGGGTTCTTTTATGAATAAGGATATTGAATTCAAATGGGATTTATTGGAAAGAATTAAACACAACTCTAAAGATTGGGAACTCGAGAAGGTAAGGAGTCAGGTATAAACCTTAAGTTTGATTGTGGTAAATCTTTTATGGATACCGATGCTTTTCGTGATTTTAGCACTAAATATGGACTTGACTCTAAGATAGTAGCTTCTTTTTGTGAATCATTTGCTACTCATGTTGATCTCTCTAAGGAGATGTGGTTTAAATATCATCCTCCCATTGAAATTAAAGTAGTAGAACCTATTAAAGTTGAAGAAGAAACTATTACTTATAATATTGATCCTATTGTTCCTACTTCTTATATCGAGAAACCACCTTTTCCTGTTAGAATAAAGGATCATGCTAAAGCTTCAACTTTGGTCCATAAGAGTTATACTAGAACACCTACACCCCCTGAACAAATTAAATTTGAACCTAGTATTGCTATGGTTAAAGATCTCTTGGTTGATAATATTGAAGGGCATGTTATTTATTTCTGTGATGAAGCTGCTAGGATTGCCAAACCTATTACTAAAGATAAGCATGGACCTGTTGTTGGCATGCCTATTGTTTCTATTAAGATAGGAGATCATTGTTATCATGGCTTATGTGATGTGGGTGCTAGTGTGAGTGCGATTCCTTATACCTTATACCAAGAAATTATGAATGATATAGCACCTGCTGAGATAGAAGATATTGATGTTACTATTAAGCTTGCTAATAGAGATACTATTTCGCCAATTGGGATTGTTAGAGATGTTGAAGTCTTGTGTGGGAAAATCAAATACCATACTGATTTTCTTGTTCTTGGTTCCTCACAAGATAATTTTTGTCCCATTATATTTGGTAGACCTTTCTTGGAAAATGTTAATGCTAAGATAGACTGCGAGAAAGATATTGTTACTGTTGGTTTAGGGGATATGTCTCATGACTTTAATTTCTCTAAATTTCGTAGGTAACCTCATGATAAAGAATTGCGTAGTAAGGATGAAATTATTGGTCCTGCTTCTATTGTCGTGTCTCCTACTGATCCTTTAGAACAATATTTGCTAGACCATGAAAATGATATGTTTATGGATGAAAGAAGGGAAATAGATGAAATATTCTTTGATCAAGGCCCTATTTTGAAACATAACTTGCCTATTGAAATCCTTGGGGATCCTCCTCCACCCAAGGGAGATCCCGTGTTTGAGCTTAAACAACTACCTGATACTTTGAAATATGCTTATCTTGGTGAAGAGAAGATATATCATGTTATTATTAGTGCTAACCTTTCAGAGCATGAAGAAAAGAAAATATTGAAAACTCTAAAGAAGCACCGTGCCGCTATTGGATATACTCTTAATGATCTTAAGGGCATTAGTCCCACTATATGTCAGCACAGAATTAATTTCAAGTCTGATGCTAAAATAGTTGTTGATCACCAACGAAGGTTGAATCCTAAGATGAAAGAAGTGGCAAGAAATGAAATACTAAAGCTTCTGAAGACAGGTATAATTTATCCTATTGCTGATAGTAAATGGGTAAGTCCTGTTCATTGTGTCCCTAAGAAGGGAGGTATTACTGTTGTTCCTAATGATAAGGATGAATTGATTCCACAAAGAATTGTTACAGGTTATAGAATGGTAATTGATTTTCGCAAACTAAATAAAGCTACTATAAAAGATCATTACCCTCTACCTTTTATTGATAAAATGCTAGAATGATTATCCAAACATACACATTTTTGCTTTCTAGATGGTTACTCTGGTTTTTCTCAAATACCTGTGTCAAAGATGATCAGGAGAAGACCAGTTTTACTTGCCCTTTCGGTACCTTTGCTTATAGACGTATACCTTTTGGTTTATGCAATGCAACTACTACCTTTCAAAGATGTATGACTGCTATATTCTCTGATTGTTGTGAAAAGATTGTTGAGGTTCTCATGGATGATTTCTCTGTTTACGGAACTTCTATTGATGATTGCTTAAGCAACCTTGATCAAGTTTTGCAGAGATGTGAAGAAACTAATCTTGTCTTGAATTGGGAGAAGAGCCACTTTATGGTTAATGAAGGCATTGTCTTGGGGCATAGAATTTATGAAAGAGGTATTGAAGTTGATAAAGCTAAAGTAGATGTTATTGAAAAGATGCCATGTCCTAAAGATATCAAAGGTATAAGAAGTTTCCTTGGTCATGCTGGTTTCTATAGGAGGTTTATTAAAGACTTCTCTAAAATTTCTAGACCTCTCACTAATCTCTTGCAAAAAGATGCTCCTTTTGTTTTTGATGATGATTGTGTAGAAGCATTTTGAAATACTTAAGAAAGCCTTGATTTCTGCACCTATTGTTCAGCCACCTGATTGGAATTTACCCTTTGAAATTATGTGTGATGCTAGTGTATGCCGTTGGTGCTGCTCTAGGACAACGAGTCGATAAGAAATTGAATGTTATTCATTATGCTAGTAAAACTCTAGATAGTGCCCAGAGAAATTATGCTACTACTGAAAAAGAATTTTTTGTAGTTGTTTTTGCATGTGATAAGTTTAAATCTTATATTGTTGATTCCAAAGTAACTGTTCACACTGATCATGCTGCTATCAAATATCTTATGGAAAAGAAAGATGCTAAACCTAGACTTATTAGATGGGTCTCTTTCTACAAGAATTTGATTTGCATATCATTGATAGAAAGGGAGCTGAGAACCCCATTGCAGACAACTTGTCTAGGTTAGAAAATGTTCTTGATGACCCACTGCGTATTGATGATAGCTTTCTTGATGAGCAATTAGCTGTCATAAATGCTTCTCGTAATACTTCATGGTATTTTGATTATGCTAATTACATTGTTGCTAAATTTATACCACCTAATTTCACATACCAGCAAAAGACAAAGTTTTTCTATGATTTAAGACATTGCTTTGGGGATGACCCACACCTTTATAAAGGAGTAGATGGTGTTATTAGACATTATGTACCTGAGCATGAACAGGAACAAATCCTACACAAGTGCCATTCCGAGTCTTACGAAGGACACCACGCTGGTGATAGAACTGCACACAAGGTATTGCAATCTGGTTTTTATTGGCCTACTCTCTTCAAGGATGCTTGAAAGTTTGTCTTGTCTTGTGATGAATGCCAGAGAATTGGCAATATTAGTAGATGTGAGGAAATGCCTATGAATTATTCACTTGTTATTGAACCATTTGATGTTTAGGGCTTTGATTACATGGGACCTTTTCTTTCCTCTCATGGGTATACAAATATTTTAGTTGCTGTTGATTACATTACTAAGTGGGAAGCTATTCCAACTAGTAGTGTTGATCATAACACTTCTATTAAGATGCTTAAAGAAGTTATTTTGTCGAGGTTTGGAGTCCCTTGATATTTAATGACTGATGATGGTTCACATTTTATTCATGGTGTTTTCCGTACAATGTTTGCTAAGTATGATGTTGACCATTGTGACGCCCCCGATTCAATCGTACACTAATCATACACGCAAACGTGTACGATCAAGATCAGGGACTCACGGGAAGATATCACAACACAACTCTAAAAAAAATAAGTCATGCAAGCATCATAATACAAGCCAGGGGCCTCGAGGGATCGAATACAAGTGCTCGATCATAGACGAGTCAGGGGAAGCAACAATATCTGAGTACAGACATAAGTTAAACAAGTTTGCCTTAAGAAGGCTAGCACAAACTGGGATAAAGATCGAAAGAGGCGCATGCTTCCTGCCTGGGATCCTCCTAAACTACTCATGACTGTCGTCAGCGGCCTGCACATAGTAGTAGGCACCTCCGGTGTAGTAGGAGTCGTCGCCGGCGGTGGCGTCTGGCTCCTGGGCTCCAGCATCTGGTTGCGTCAACCAGGTAGAAGGGAAAGGGGGAAAATAGGAAGAAAAGCAACCGTGAGTACTCATCCAAGGTACTCGCAAGCAAGGAGCTACACTACATATGCATGGGTATATGTGTAAAGGGCCATATCGGTGGGCTGAACTGCAGAATGCCAAAATAAGAGGGGGATAGCTAATCCTGTCGAAGACTACGCTTCTGGCCACCTCCATCTTGCAACATGTAGAAGAGAGTAGATGGTAAGTTCACCAAGTAGCATCGCATAGCATAATCCTACCCGGCGATCCCCTCCTCGTCGCCCTGATAGAGAGCGATCACCTGGTTGTATCTGGTACTTGGAAGGGTGTGTTTTATTAAATATCCTGTTCTAGTTGTCATAAGGTAAAGGTACAACTCCGGGTCATCCTTTTACCGAGGGACACGACTATTCGAATAGATAAACTTCCTTGCAGGGGTGCACGACATAACCAACATGCTCGATCCCATTTGACCGGACACACTTTCCTGGGTCATGCCCGGCCTCAGAAGATCAACATGGTGTAGCCCTAACTAGGCACAATAGAGAGGTCAGCACGCATGTCTAAATCCTATGGCGCAGGGGTCTGGGCCCATCGCCCATTGCACACCTGCACGTTGCGAGGGTGGCCGGAAGCAGAACTAGCCCCCTTAATACAATAGCAGGCTTACGTTCCAATCCGGCGCGCGCCGCTTAGTCGCTGATGTCACGAAGGCTTCGGCTGATACCACGACGCCGAGTGCCCATATCTTTCCCGCGTAGTTGGTTAGTGCGTATAGGCCAGTGGCCAGACTCAGATCAAATACCAAGATCTCGTTAAGCGTGTTAATTGAAGTATCCGCGAACGCCGACCAGGGCCAGGCCCACCTCTCCTAGGTGGTCTCAACCTGCCCTGTCGCTCCGCCACAAAGTAACATTCGGGGGCCATCAGGAACCCAGGCCCACCTCTACCGGGATGGAGCCACCTGCCCCTTCAACCCCCATCTCCGAACAGTATCATAAGTAATGTAACAGTATAAAGTATATAACATATGCCCGAGATCACCTCCCGAAGTGATCACGGCCCAGTAGTATAGCATGGCAGACAGACAAGAGTGTAGGGCCACTGATGGAACACTAGCATCCTATACTAAGCAGTAGGATAGCAGGTAAGGGTATCAACAATGGTAGCAACAATGACAGGCTATGCAGCAGAATAGGATTAACTGAAAGCAGTAACATGCTACACTACTCTAATGCAAGTAGTGTAGAGAAGGAATAGGCGATATCTAGTGATGAAGGGGGGGGCTTGCCTGGTTGCTCTGGCAAGAAGGAGGGGTCGTCAACAGCATAGTCGATCGGGGCACCAGCAGCGGCATCGGTCTCGTAGTCTACCAGAGAGAAGAAGGGGAAGAAACAATGAATAAAATGCAAACAGATGCATAACAAGGCATGACAAAGCAAACATCGGTGCTAGGTGTGCCCTAACGCAGTAGGCGGTGACACCGGTGAAGGGGGAAAACATCCGGGAAAGTATTCCCGGTGTTTCGCGTTTTCGGACAGATGAACCGGAGGGGAAAAGTTGCGTGTTCGCTATGCTAGGGATGTGTGGTGGACGAACGGGCTGCATATCCGGATTCGACTCGTCGTTCGAAGCAACTTTCATGTACAAAACATTTTCATCCGAGTTACGGTCTATTTTATATTATTTTTCAAAGTTTTAATAATATTCTGGAATTATTATTAATTCGAAATTAAATAGCTAAATGCTAGGTGCACCCAGCTCTGCGTACACAAAAGTGTACCAGAGGCGGACAGGTGGGCCAGGGGGTCCCTGTTGACCAGTCAACGTTTGACTGGTCAAAAGGGGGTGGGGCCCCCTGTCATTGACTCTTACATTTAACTAACTAGTTAATTTAGTCTAACTAGGTTATTAGGCTAATAGATTTGAATTAGTTTAATTAAACCTAATTAATTAAGTTAATTAATTTAATTATTTAATTTATATTTTTATCTACTTATTTTAATTCATTTTTTAATATCTTTTTTAACGTTGTGGGCTGTGGGCCCTGGCTGTCATTGGCCTGGGGCTTAGCGGGCGCTGGCACATGTGGGTTATGGGTGCTGCTAACGGGTGCGGGTGCCCGCTACCGGGCGAAGGCCTTAGCCCGGCGCGGGGCAGCGGCATGCGGCGCCGGTAGCGGTCGGGGCGGCGCTGGGCAGTGGCAGCAGCAAACGAGCAGCAGCGGCAGCTAGCAGATCGGCCGCGGCAGTAGCAAGGGCGGCAACAGCAGTGTGCAACGGTGGAGGCAAAGCAGCAGTAGCTAGCACAACAACTAAAGGGAGCAGCAGCTTCAGCAGAGCAAAACAGCAACTAGGAGCAGCAGCACGGGTGGCACCGAAGCACAACAGGGGTGCGACCGCGGCACGGTGAGCGCGCCAGGGCGTGGGCAAGGAGGTGGGCACGGTCGCGGTGACCGCGGCCACTGGCCGGAACTCCGGCGGCACGGGGCGGCACAACGGAATGATGAACAGAGGGGGAGACGAGGGGAATTGGCATGGCGCTCACAGGGGGGGCAGAGGTCGCGTCCGGCGGGGCAGAGTAGCTCCGATGAGGTAGATCAGGTGAGGTCGCGGTGGCTGTGGCGGAGGAAGATGGCTCGATCCGGCGTTGCAGGGTCTCCGAGGACGAATCCATTCACGTAGTCGATGACGGTGAAGCAGCTGGTCACGTTCTCAGGCGCCAGGGAGCTCGGTGTGCGCGAGGGCGACTAAGTTCATGGCGACGGCGGCAAGCGCTGGCACCGGGGATCGGCGCCGAGCGGCGTCGGTTCGGTGAGTCGTCTGCGGGGGAGGGCTTTGGCGCGGGAGTGGCGACGGGGGTAGGTGTAGGGGAGGGTGAGGCGAGCTCGGGGGAGGGGCATGGCGTGGCCGGCGGGAGGAGCTATGGGGTCGAGCGGGAGTGCTCTCGCTCGTCCCTGGCGGCGCGAGGTGGGAATGAGGGAGAGATGGGGATCGGGACGGGAAGAGTTAGGGTTAGTAGCGAGGGGTGCCGGGCTGGGCTGGTTGTTTGTTATATGGGCCAAGAGCCCAGTAGGTTAGGTTAGTTTAGTTTAGTTTTTTTAATATATTTCTATTTTCTTTAATCCTGTACAGCTTTGCATTATAATTTAAGTCCAAATGATTTTTTTTAAATAAGAGACTTGTCCTAAAATTACTTTGCAATACCTTGGACTGCCACTAAATTTTTGGGCAATTTGTTTGTTTTTTTGTTAGTTTTGTTTTCTTCTTTTTTTATATTTTCTTTTCTGTTCTATTTATTTTAGAGCCTTTTAGCATTTTCTAAAAATGAGTTTCCTTCATAACAATTACCTGCGTAATATTTGGCACTAACCGAACATTTTTGTTTTAATGTTTGAAAACTTTTGTTGTATGCCATATTTGGAATTTGAATTTTGAATCGGTTTTTGAACTAACGAGTAATTAGCAATAGTAACGGAGGTGACGTGGCATATTTAGCAGATTTTTACTGTAGCCTAATTATTCGGGCATCACAACCATAGAGTTGCATCTCCATATCATCCTCAGTCTAGTGGTCATGTAGAATTTAGCAATAGAGAGACTAAAAAAGACTATTAATAGATCTAGGAAGAATTGGTCTAAGAAACTTGATTATGCATTATGGGCTTATAGAAATGCTTATAAGAATCATATGGTTATGTCTCTGTATAAAATGGTTTATGGAAAAGCATGTCACTTACCTCTTGAATTAGAACATAAGGCATATTGGGCTATTAAAGAGCTCAATTATGATTTCAAACTTGCCGATGAGAAGAGGTTATTTGACACTAGCTCACTTGATGAATGGGGAACACAAGCCTATGAGAATGCCAAGTTGTTTAAAGAAAAGGTTAAAAGATGGCATGACAAAAGGGTACAAAAGCGTGAGTTTAATGTAGGTGATCATGCTTTGCCATACAACTCTCATTTAAGATTTTTTGCAGGAAAAATTCTCTCTAAATGGGAAGGGTCCTTACATTATCGAGGAGGTCTATAGTTCCGGGGCCATAAAAATCAACAACGCCGAAGGCACAAATCCGAAGGTGGTAAATAGTCAAAGAATCAAACATTATATCTCATGTAATCCTATAAATGTTGAGACCAACATAATTGACACCGTAACACCGGAGGAGTACATAAGGGACACTTTCCAGAATGTTTTAGACTCCGAAAAGGAATAGGTATGTGGTACGGTAAGTAAACCGACTCCAAAACATTTCCAGTGATAATTTTTCTCCGTTATGGAATATTTAAAATTTTTAGGAAAATTAAAAGTAGTCCAAAAGAAACATGAGGCGACCACAAGGGTGGAGGGCGCGCTGTGCCCCCTGCGTTGTGGCTACCTCGTGTGCCCTCTGGACTCCATTTTCTTGCACAATACTTCTTTTGGTCGATGGAAATTCATTATATAATCTCCCGAAGGTTTTGACCACCGTACCACGACAATATCTTTTGTTCTTGTTTCGAGCTGTTTTTCTGACAGATATAGATCACCATGACGTCTCCAAGCTCCCCAAGGACAAGTTTTTCGAGAAGGTCATCAATCCCTACCTTGCGGAGGTGCTGCAACACCCTCAAACCATGGAGATGCGTGAGGGGGTGCTGCACATCCGCGACGTTGAGGGACCGAAGAAGACCGAAAGCATGGAGACAAGACTCAAAGCAATGGAGCAACAAGTTTTCAAGTGCCATGGGATGGTGGAACATGGACTCAACACCAATCACATGATGATCGCACTGTTCACCAACAATCACAAGCTGTATGCCAAGAACATCGGGGAGGCCATCTTCAAGCTTCATGAGAAAATCGAGCTTCTCCAAGCCCACATCTATGACCTGCAAAACCAAAACTATGAGTGTGAATATAAATTCAAGAGGATGAGTTTGGCTGCAGATTTGAGGATCTCGGATACTTGTTCATCCTTCTTTGATGGTGAGCCTATGCCTTGGAAGATGGATGACAAGCCTACTTCATCAACAACTGCATCATCACCACCTTCAAAGAAAGAGACATAAATACATGGGTATGGGCACTCCCCTTGGGAATTTCCAAGCTTGGGGGAGATACCCCGGTATCGTATCACCATCACACTTTTATCTTTATCGTTTTCTTAGTTCTATCCTTTTGTTTATATCTTGATCTAGTAGATTTTTTTAGTATGATCTAGCTTTGAGTTTTGTTTCGATCTCTATCTATGTAATCGAGTCCGTGAGTTATATATAATAAAGAGTAGTTTTGAGTTGAGGGTTTGCTTTCTCGCTATGATCTTGAGGGAATTAAATTATAGAAAGAATAAAAAGAAATAAAAAGATCATATATTGATCTTATGGAAAGTAATGACTTCACATATAAAGAGTATGATGAATAAAAGTTGTTGAGGGTTGACAAACATAGTTTTGGTCATTGGTGCAATTAGATGTAATAAAGAAAGAGAGGCTTCACATATAAATATACTATCTTGGACATCTTTTGTAATTGTGAGCACTCATTAAATATGACATGCCTAAAAAGATGATGTTGGAAAAGGAAGACAACATAATGTGTTATGTTTGCTTATATCCGAATAGAAGTTATATTGCCATGGATCATCCAACATGTTGAGCTTGCCTTTCCCTCTCATGCTACCCAAATTCTTTGCACCAATTAGAAATACTACTTGTGCTTCCAAACATCCCTTAAACCAGTTTTGCCATGAGAGTCCACCATACCTACCAATGGATTGAGTAAGATCCTTCAAGTAAGTTGTCATCGGTGCAAGCAATAAAAATTGCTCTCTAAATATGTATGATCTATTAGTGTGAAGAGAATAAGCTTTATACAAACTTGTGATATGGAAGAAATAAAAGCGATGGACTGCATAATAAAGTTCTTTATCACAAGCGGCAATATAAAGTGACGTTCTTTTGCATTAAGATTTTGTGCATCCAACCATAAAAGTGCATGACAACCTCTGCTTCCCTCTGCGAAGGGCCTATCTTCTACTTTTATCTTCTACCCTTATACCAGAGTCATGGTGATCATCACCTTTCCTTTTTACACTTTTTCCTTTGGCAAGCACTATGTGTTGGAGAGATCCGGATATATATATCCACTCAAAAGTAGGTTATCATAAAGTATTATTGTTGACATTTCCCTTGAGGTAAAAGGTTGGGAGGTGAAACTATAAGCCCCTATATTTCTCTGTGTCCGATTGAAATTTTGAACCCATAAATATCGCGTGAGTGTTAGCAATTGTGAAAGACTAAATGATACTTGAGTATGTGGACTTGCTGAAAAGGTCTTGAATTGACTCTTTCCGATGCTATGATAAATTGCAATTGCTTTAGTGACTGAGATCATAGTTTGTTAGTTCTCATTGAAGTTTTTGATTCATACTTTACCTTGTGAGTGAATTGTTACTTTAGCATAAGAAATTATATGACAATATATGTTGTTGTTCTAAAGATGATCATGATGCCCTCATGTCCGTATTTTATTTTTATCGACACCTCTATCTCTAAACATGTGGACATATTTTTTTATTTCGGCTTTCACTTGAGGACAAGCGAGGTCTAAGCTTGGGGGAGTTGATACGTCCATTTTGCATCATGCTTTTATATTGATATGTATTGCATTTTGGGCTACTATTACACATTATATCACAATACTTATACCTTTTCTCTCTTATTTTATAAGGTTTACATGAAGAGGGAGAATGCCGGCAGCTAGAATTCTGGACTAGAAAAGAAGCAAATATTAAAGACCTATTCTGCACAACTCCAAAAGTCCTCAAACTCCACGGAGAATATTTTTGGAATATATACAAATATTGGGCGAAGAAAGTACCATAGGGGAGCCACCTGCCATCCACAAGGGTGGAGGGCGTTCCCCCGTCCTTGTGGGCACTATGGCAGCCCCCGACACCCATCTTCTGCTATATGGTGTGTTTTGACCTGGGAAAAATCAGAAGGAAGCTTTCGGGACGAAGCGCCGCCGTTTTGAGGCGGAACTTGGGCAGAACCAATCTAGGGCTCCGGCAGAGCTGTTTGCTACCTCTTGAGCACTGCGTTAGTTTTCCCTTGAAGAGGAAAGGGTGATGCATCAAAGTAGCGTAAGTATTTCTCTTAGTTTTTGAGAACCAAGGTATCAATCCAGCAGGAGGCTACGCGCGAGTCCCTCGCACCTACACAAACAAATAAATCCTCACAACCAGCACGATCAGGGGTTTTCAATCCCTACACGGTCACTTACGAGAGTGAGATTTGATAGATATGATAAGATAATATTTTTGGTATTTTTATGATAAAGATGCAAATAAAGAAAGTAAAATAAAAACGACAATAGAAATAGCTTGTTGACGGGAGATTAATATGATGGAAAATAGACCGGGGGCCATAGGTTTCACTAGTGGCTTCTCACAAGAGCATAAGTATTTACGGTGGGTGAACAAATTACTGTTGAGCAATTGACATAATTGAGCATAGTTATGAGAATATCTAGGTATGATCATGTATATAGGCATCACGTCCGAGACAAGTAGACCGACTCCTACCTTCATCTACTACTATTAATCCACACATCGACCACAATCCAGCATGCATCTAGAGTATTAAGTTCATAAGAATAGAGTAACGCTTTAAGCAAGACGACATGATGGAGAGGGATAAATTCATGCAATATGATATAAACCCCATCTTGTTATCCTCGATGGCAACAATACAATACGTGCCTTGCTACCCCTACTGTCACTGGGAAAGGACACCGCAAGATTGAACCCAAAGCTAAGCACTTCTCCCATTGCAAGAAAGATCAATTAGTAGGCCAAACCAAACTGATAATTCGAAGAGACTTGCAAAGATAACCAATCATACATAAAAGGATTCAGAAGATTCAAATATTGTTCATAGATAAACTTAATCATAAACCCACAATTCATCGGTCTCAACAAACACACCGCAAAAGAAGATTACATCGAATAGATCTCCACAAGAGAGGGGGAGAACATTGTATTTAGATCCAAAAAGAGATAAGAAGCCATCTAGCTAATAACTATGGACCTGAAGGTCTGAGGTAAACTACTCACACATCATCGGAGAGGCTATGGTGTTGATGTAAAAGCCCTCCGTGATCGATGCCCCCTCCGGACAGGCCCCAAGATGGGATCTCGTGGGTACAGAAGGTTGTGGTGGTGGAATTAGGTTTTTGGTTCCGTATTTGGTAGTTTGGGGGTACATAGGTATATATAGGAGGAAGGAGTACGTTGGTGGAGCAACGTGGGGCCCACAAGGGTGGAGGGTGCGCCCAGGGGGGTAGGCGCGCCCCCCTACCTCGTGGCTTCCTGGTAGCTTTCTTGACGAGGGTCCAAGTCCTCTCGATCATGTTCATTCCGAAAATCATGTTCCCGAAGGTTTCATTCCGTTTGGACTCCGTTTGATATTCTTTTTCTGAGAAACTCTCAAATAGGCAAAAACATCAATTCTGGGCTGGGCCTATTTAGTCCCGAAAATAATATAGAAGTGTATAATAAAGCCCAATAATGTCCAAAACAGAATATAATATATCATGGAACAATAAAAAATTATAGATACGTTGGAGACGTATCAAGCATCCCCAAGCTTAATTCTTGCTCGTCCTTGAGTAGGTAAATGATAAAAACATAATTTTTGATGTGGAATGCTACTTGGCATAACTTCAATGTAATTCTTCTTAATCGTGGTATGATATTCAGATCCAAAAGATTCAAGATAAAAGTTCAATATTGACATAGAAATAATAATACTTCAAGCATACTAACTAAGCAATCATGTCTTCTCAAAATAACATGGCCAAAGAAAGTTATCCCTACAAAATCATATAGTCTGGCTATGCTCTATCTTCACCACACAAAGTATTTAAATCATGCACAAACCCGATGACAAGCCAAGCAATTGTTTCATACTTTTGATGTTCTCAAACTTTTTCAATCTTCACGCAATACATGAGCGTGAGCCATGGACATAACACTATATGTGGAATAGAATGGTGGTTGTGGAGAAGGCAAAAAAGGAGAAGACAGTCTAACATCAACTAGGCGTATCAACGGGCTATGGAGATGCCCATCAATAGATATCAATGTGAGTGAGTAGGGATTGCCATGCAACGGTTGCACTAGAGCTATAAGTATATGAAATCTCAACAAAAGAACCTAAGTGGGTGTGCGTCCAAATCGCTTGCTCACGAAGACCTAGGGCATTTTGAGGAAGCCCATCATTGGAATATACAAGCCAAGTTCTATAATGAAAATTCCCACTAGTATATGAAATTGATATCATAAGAGACTCTCTATCATGAAGATTATGGTGCTACTTTGAAGCACAAGTGTGGTAAAAGGATAGTAGAATTGTCCCTTCTCTCTTTTTCTCTCATTTATTTTTTTTAGTCCGGAGTCTCATCCCGACTTGTGGGGGAATCGTAGTCTCCATCATCATTTCCTCACTTGGGACAATGCCCTAAAAATGATGATCATCACACTTTTATTTACTTACAACTCATAAATTACAACTCAATACTTAGAACAAAATATGACTCTATGTGAATGCCTTCGGCGGTGTAGCAGGATATGCAATGAATCAAGAGTGACATGTATGAAAGAATTATGAACGGTGGCTTTGCCACAAATATGATGTCAACTTCATGATCATGCAAAGCAATATGACAATGATGGAGCGTGTCATAATAAACGAAACGGTGGTAAGTTGCATGGCAATATATCTCGGAATGGCTATGGAAATGCCATGATAGGTAGGTATGTATGGTGGCTGTTTTGAGGAAGGTATATGGTGGGTGTATGATACCAGCGAAAAGTGTGCGGTATTAGAGAGGCTAGCAATGGTGGAGGGAAGAAAGTGCGTATAATCCATGGTCTCAACATTAGTCATAAAGAACTCATATACTTATTGCAAAAATCTACAAGTTACCAAAGCAAAGTATTACACGCATGCTCCTAGGGGGATAGATTGGTAGGAAAAGACCATCGCTCGTCCCCGACCGCCACTCATAAGGAAGACAATCAATAAATAAATTATGCTCCAACTTCATCACATAACGGTTCACCATATGTGCATGCTACGGGAATCACAAACTTTAACACAAGTATATCTCAAATTCACAACTACTCAACTAGCATGACTCTAATATCACCATCTTTATATCTCAAAACAATTATCAAGCATCAAACTTTTCTTAGTATTCAACACACTCATAAGAATTTTTTACTAATCTTGTATACCTAGCATATTAGGATTATTTAAGCAAATTACCATGCTATTTAAGACTCTCAAAACAATGTAAGTGAAGCATGAGAGATCAATAGTTTCTATAAAACAAATCCACCACCGTGCTCTAAAAGATATAAGTGAAGTACTAGAGCAAAAATTATATAACTCAAAAGATATAAGTGAAGCACATAGAATATTCTAATAATTTCCGAATCCTGTGTGTCTCTCTCAAAAGTTGTGTAAAGCAAAGATTAATGTGGTAAACAAAAAAGCAAAGACTCAAATCATACAAGACGCTCCAAGCAAAACACATATCATCTGGTGAATAAAAATGTAGCTCCAAGTAAAGTTACCGATGGAAGTAGACGAAAGAGGGGATGCCTTCCGGGGCATCCCCAAGCTTTGCCTTTTTGGTCTCCTTATATTATCTTGGGGGTGCCATGGGCATCCCCAAGCTTATGCTCTTGCCACTCCTTGTTCCATAATCCATCAAATCTTTCACCAAAAACTTGAAAACTTCACAACACAAAACTCAGCAGAAAATCTGGTGAGCTCCGTTAGCGAAAGAAAACAAAACACCACTTCAAGGTACTGTAATGAACTCATTGTTTATTTATATTGGTGTTAAACCTACTATATTCCAACTTCTCTATGGTTTATAAACTACTTTACTAGCCATAGATTCATCAAAATAAGCAAACAACACATGAAAAACAGAATCTGTCAAAAACAGAACAGTCTGTAGTAATCTATAACTAATGCATACTTCTGGAACTCCAAACATTCTACAAAAATAGGAAGACCTAGACAACTTGTTTATTGATCCGCAGCAATTGGAATCAATATTTTATCACGTTCTGATGATTTTTAACAACTATTTTCGTTAACAGAAAGTTTCTGGAATTGACAGCAAGATCAAATAACTATCATCCAAGAAGATCCTATAGGTTTAACTTGGTACAAACACTAATTAAAGCATAAATACACATCTAACCAGAATAGAACAAATATTTATTCCTAATCAGAAGCAAAAAGCAAAAAAAACTAAAAAATAAAATTGGGTTGCCTCCCAACAAGCGATATCGTTTAACGCCCCTAGCTAGGCATAATAGCAATGATAGATTTAGGTATTGCCATCTTTGGTTTTAGGGAAGAAAATAGCAAACTTGTTATCTATAGAATTAATCTTTCTATTTTGATAAAGCACATGGCTATTAATGGTAGAAGAAAGATTAAGGATGTTGCGGAAATTTGCATCTAAGCTAGCTTTTATCTCTTTAATAGCTTTGTTTTGGTAGGAAAGCAAAAGAGATGTAGATTCAACTTTCTCATTCATGGGATGCCCAAATATGGTTTTCATCTTTTCATATGTATCTACGGCATCCCCTTCGAGAAAGCCTTCTTCAAATATAGAAAGACATGCTTAAACGAAGAAGGTAGGGCAACGTAAAAGCTCTTTAAGTAAATTTCAATTTGGTATTGGGGTACATAGTTAGCCCGAATCCTTAACAATCTATCCCAAGCATCTTTCAAAGATTCATCGAGTAAATAATGAAAAATTCTGGAATCATCTTCATCAAAATTATTAGGACTCTCATAAACAATTTCGGCAGGTTTTTCCATAGTATTATTTATGAGTTTAGATAGAATAGAAGGGTTGTCCAAAGCACTAAAGCTCGGGAGAGAACCCCCAACTCTTTTTGGTTTCGACATGGCAAAGGAAGGGCGAACGGAAAAGAGAGGGCGAATAAAACGGCAAGGGTGAAGTGGGGGAGAGGAAAAAGAGAGGCAAATGGCAAATAATGTAATGCGGGAGATAAATGTTTGTGATGGGTACTTGGTATGTTGACTTTTGCGTAGACCTCCCCGGCAACGGCGCCAGAAATCCTTCTTGCTACGTCTTGAGCACTGCGTTGGTTTTCCCTTAAAGAGGAAAGGGTGATGCAGCAAAGTAGTGTAAGTATTTCCCTCGGTTTTTGAGAACCAAGGTATCAATCCAGTAGGAGGCTACACGCAAGTCCCTCGCACCTACACAGACAAATAAATCCTTGCAACCAACGCGATATGGGGTTGTCAATCCCTACACGGTCACTTACGAGAGTGAGATCTGATAGATATGATAAGATAATATTTTTGGTATTTTTATGATAAAGATGCAAAGTAAAGAAAGTAAAATAAAAACGGCAATAGAAATAGCTTGTTGACGGGAGATTAATATGATGGAAAATAGACCGGGGGGGCATAGGTTTCACTAGTGGCTTCTCTCAAGAGCATACGTATTTACGGTGGGTGAACAAATTACTATTGAGCAATTGACATAATTGAGCATAGTTATGAGAATATCTAGGTATGATCATGTATATAGGCATCACGTCCGAGACAAGTAGACCGACTCCTGCCTGCATCTACTACTATTACTCCACACATCGACCGCTATCCAGCATGCATCTAGAGTATTAAGTTCATAAGAACAAAGTAACACTTTAAGCAAGATGACATGATGTAGAGGGATAAATTCATGCAATGTGATATAGACCCCATCTTGTTATCCTCGATGGCAACAATACAATACATGCCTTGTTGCCCCTACTGTCACTTGGAAAGGACAACACAAGATTGAACCCAAAGCTAAGCACTTCTCCCATTGCAAGAAAGATCAATCTAGTAGGGCAAACCAAACTGATAATTCGAAGAGACTTGCAAAGATAACCAATCATACATAAAAGAATTCAGAAGATTCAAATATTCTTCATAGATAAACTTGATCATAAACCCACAATTCATCGGTCTCAACAAACACACCGCAAAATAAGATTACATCGAATAGATCTCCACAAGAGAGGGGGAGAACATTGTATTGACATCCAAAAAGATAGAAGAAGCCATCTAGCTAATAACTATGGGCCCGAAGGTCTGAGGTAAACTACTCACACATCATCGGAGAGGCTATGGTGTTGATGTAGAAGCCCTCCGTGATCGATGCTCCCTCCGGCGGAGCTCCGGAACAAGCCCCAAGATTGGATCTCGTGGGTACAGAAGGTTGCGGCGGTGGAATTAGGTTTTTGGCTCCGTATCTGGTAGTTTGGGGGTACGTAGGTATATATAGGAGGAAGGAGTACGTCGGTGGAGCAACGTGGGGCTAACGAGGGTGGAGGGCGCACCCAGGGGGTAGGCGCGCCCCCTATCTCATGGATTCCTGGTAGCTTTCTTGACATAGGGTCCAAGTCCTCTGGATCATGTTCGTTCCGAAAATCACGCTCCCGAAGGTTTCATTCCGTTTGGACTCCGTTTGATATTCTTTCTCTACGAAACTCTGAAATAGGCAAAAAAACAACAATTCTGGGCTGGGTCTCCGGTTAATAGGTTAGTCCCAAAAATAATATAAAAGTGTATAATAAAGCCCAATAATGTCCAAAATAGAATATAATATAGCATGGAACAATAAAAAATTATAGATACGTTGGAGACGTATCACTGTTCTACTAGGGAAACTTCCCTCCGGGAGGGGGAAATCATCACCATCGTCATCACCAATGATCATCTCATCGAGAGGGAGTCAATCTCCACCAACATCACTACAAAAAAAAAGACACATCTGTGACATTTTGGGCCGAATGAAATTTATTTTTGTCATGCTTATGACACTTCATGACGATAATTGTGACAAAACCCGGTATCATCATAGATGTGGTGGGCTCCTACTTCTATGACAAAAAATCATGACAGAAAATGGGCTTTTCATCCTGGGCGGGCCGGAGACGCAGCTGCATGACATTCTTTGGGCTATCCATGACGAAAAAAACCGTGGTAGAAGCAAGGGCGAGGAAAATATGAGGGAATTCCCGGTTACGATGGGTGGTCGGGGCTGAGCGATGCATGGAGGGATTGCGCATTTCTCTCGTACACGTACACGCGCGGGTGCGAGGTGTTGGGATCTAACTGAACCTGAGCAAGGCGTTCACCAACTGAACCCGAGCGATTGCACTGTAGGCTACGCATTACTGAACCTGAGCGATCGATTGATCCCTGGCTGTTAACTGAACCCGATTGAGCGATTCGTTCGCTACTGCTGCTAACTGAAGCAGATCGAACCTGCTGCCTCTTGATGAACAATGAGCGTTGTTGGGGGTTGGATGAACAATTCCTGGTGGGGGTTGGATGAACAGGACCCCGTGGTAGTAGAGGTCGTTGCCGCTGGATGGACAGGACCCCTATCGAGCCGATTGGGGTGGATGAACAGGACCCTGTGGAGGGCTGGATGAACAACAGTCGGTGGAGGGCTGGTTGAACAGTAGCCGGTGGAGGGTTGGATGAACAGTAGCCCGTGGAGGGGTGGTTGAACAGGACCCCATGGAGAGGGCTAGTTGAACAGTAGCCGGTGGAGGTTGGATGAACACGAGCTCGTGGATGAACAGTAGCTGGTGGAGGCAGGAGGGAGACGACATGGATGAACAGTCGCAGGTGGAGGTTGGAGGAGGTCGATGGAGGATGAATAGTAGCCCGTTAAGGCTGGCTTGAGGCAGCAGATGGTGGATGAACAGTAGCCCGTGGAGTCTTGTTTTGTGGTACGCGACACCCCTCCCGATGAACAGGACCCCCATTTCTAACGTAGGAGTCGAAGAGAAGTCCGTTTCCTTTGTTTTACGGTATGCCACACCCCTCCCGATGAACAGGACCCCATTTCGACCGTAGGAGGTCGAAGAGAAGTCCATTTCCTCTGTTTTGCGGTACGCCACACCCCTCCCGATCAACAGGACCTCGTTTCGACTGTAGGAGGTCGAAGAGAAGTCCGTTTCCTCTGTTTTGCGGTACGCCAGACCCCTCCCGATGAACAGGATCCCGTTTCGACCGTAGGCGATCGAACACAAGGCTGTTTCCTCCATTCTACGGTATGTCGGGCCTCGTTTCGACTGTAGCGTCCTAGCTGGTTGGCTCCCGATGAACACGACGCATTCCGTTGCCTCCCGATGACGCTGTTTCTCAATTCCGACCCAGCCGGTTAGCTGCCGATGAACAGGACGCCGTCGTTGCTCTTCCCTGCCTCTCCATGTACACGAGCCCTGGCCGTACGTATGCGTGAATAGACGTTTGAAACCCCGTCCGTATGTACGTACGTGGCCGTATTTACTTTCTTGCAACCTGGTTGTACGTACGTGTACACGATATTGACGGGACCGCATGACATGCTATGTCCGCGCCTCTACTACAACACGTGCCCTTCCTTACTCGGCCACTGTTCATCGTTGCAGCCTGCAAACAAACCGATCGACCAGTATGTTCGTACACGTTCGCGACCAGAATAACAACGCTATGTACGCTTCGACTAGGTGGGTCCCGACTGTCAGGGAGGATAAGGAGGCACTTCCTTTCGTGCGATGTTATTGCTGGTGGGTCCTAGCTGTCATGGGGAGAATCATTTTTTACCCGTAATATGGACACACTTTCTTGCGTGCGAAGATGTAGCTAGTGGGTCCCAGCAGTCAGGGGGGAAACGGGTTTTTCATGAAATACGTGGCTCGTCCGGTGGGTCCCTGCTGTCAGGTGGAGGGATCATTATTTTGTGCGTAATAAGGAGGCACTTCCTTACTGCGGCCATGGACCCAGCTGTCAGCATCTCCATGTACAGTACTCTTCCGATGGAAGTCTGTTCCTTGACCACATTGACCATGCCGCGCCGAGAGCACCAAGGCGGTGGATGACGACGAGGCCTAGGAAGGGGGACGATGCGGAGCCGAGGAAGACGCGGCAGTGGATGCCCACGCAGAGAGGAGTATGAGGGTTGACTGGTTCGGCTGCGGTGTGAGGCTGCCGTCGCCACAGAATAACAGGGGTTGTGGGCGAGTAGAGGGATGGCCTGGCCAGAGGTTGGAGTAGGGTGGGGTGGTCAGGCCTGTGCGGCAGTAGAGCCGGCCACGGGAGGAAGGAGCAGGCAGCATGATCGGTGCTGGTTTGGGCGGCTGGAGCAAGAAGACCAGAGGTTCAAGAAGCACTACGGCCGTTGGATGAACATCGTACGGTCACTGGAGCTAGAATCGTTCATATTGACTAAGTTGACAAAGCCCTCCGTCCGCGTTAGTACGCCCACAAGTCATCCTCCAACTATGGTGGGTCCCAGCTAGCGGGGGAGTATTCATTTTGTTTGTGTGTAATAAGTAGGCACTTCCTTGCGTGCGAAGATATAGTTGGTGGGTCCGAGCTGTCAGTGGGGGGAACATTTTTTTGTGAAATACAGAGGCCCTTCTGGTGGGTCCCAGCTATCAGGTGGGGGAATCATTATTTTGCGCGTAGTAAGGAGGCATTTCCTTGTGTGCGGCCGTGGACCCAGCTGTCAGCCTCTCCACATACAGTCCACTTCCAATGGGTGTTGTTTGTTGACCACGTTGACCACGCCGCGCCGAGAGCACCAGGGCGGTGGACAACGATGAGGCCTAGGAAGCGAACGACACGGAGCCAGGGAATACTCGGCGATTGTTTCTCACGCGGAGGGGAGTATGAGGGTTTACTGGTTTGACTGCTGTCACCGGAGAATAACAGCAGGTGTGGGTGACTGATACGTCTCCAACGTATCCATAATTTTTGGTTGTTCCATGCTGTTATATTATCAATCTTGGATGTTTTATAATCATTTTATAGTCATTTTAGATCATTTTTTGGTACTAACCTATTGACATAGTGCCAAGTGGCATTTGCTGTTTTCTGCATGTTTTTTACATCGCACGAAATCAATATCAGACGGAGTCCAAATGCAAAAAAAACTCCACGGAGATTTTTTATGGACCAGAAGGAACATAATGGGCCTTGGATGTGCCTAGGGGGTGCTCCGAGGAGAGCACAACCCACCAGGGCGCACCAGGAGGCCCAGGCGCGCCCTGGTGGGTTGTGCCTACCTCGAGTGCCCCCCAGACCGCCTCTTTGCTCTATAAGTACCCCAATATTCCCAAAATCCTAGGGGAGTCGACGAAATATTGACCCAGCCGCCGTAGAGTCGAGAACGACCAGATCCAATCTAGACACCATCTCGGATGGGCCACCTCCATTGGTGCCTCTCCAATGATGCATGAGTAGTTCTTTGTAGACCTCCGGGTCCGTAGTTAGTAGCTAGACGGCTTCCTCTCTCTCTCTCTCTCTCTCTCTCTCTGAATTCTCAATACAATGGCCTCTTGGAGATCCATATGATGTAACTCTTTTGCGGTGTGTTTGTTGGGATCAATGAACTTTGAGTTTATGATCACATCTATCTTTTTATATCCATGAAAGTTAGTTGAGTTTCTTTGATCTCTCATATGCATGATTGCTTATAGCCTCGTATTTCTTCTCTGATATTTGGGTTTTGTTTGGACAACTTGATCTATTTATCTTGCAATGGGAAGAGGTGCTTTGTAGTGGATTCGATCTTACGGTGCTTGATCGCAGTGATAGAAGGGGAACCGACATGTATGTATCATTGCTACTAAGGATAAAACGATGGGGTCTATCTCTACATAGATAGATCTTGTCTACATCATGTTATCATCCTTATTGCATTACTCCGTTTTTTCCATGAACTTAATACACTAGATGCATGCTGGATAGCGGTCGATGTGTGGAGTAATAGTAGCAGATGTAGGCAGGAGTCGGTCTACTAATCTTGGATGTGATGCCTATATAATGATCATTGTCTGGATATCTTCATAATTATTCGAAGTTCTATCAATTGCCCAACAGTAATTTGTTCACCGACCGTTTGTTATTTTTCTCGAAAGAAGCCACTAGTGAAACATACGGCCCCCGGGTCTCTTTCTCATATATTTGCCTTTGTGATCTACTTTTCCTTTAAATTTATTTTCAGATCTATTAAACCAAAAATACAAAAATACCTTGTTGTGTTTTATTCTTATTTATTTTATTTGGCGTTTGATCTATCAATCTACTACAATTTTATCTCACGTCTGTTTGCCATCTTGAGGCGCCGTACACCGGAAGGGATTGACAACCCCTTTAACACGTCGGGTTGCAAGGATTTTTTATCTGTGTGCAGGGGCTGTTTATGTTGTGTTGCTTGGTTCTGCTACTGGTTCGATAACCTTGGTTACATATCTGAGGGAAATACCTACCGCCGTTGTGCTGCATCATCTCCTCCTCTTTGGGGAAATACCGATGTAGCTTCAAGCGACATCAAAAGGAATTTCTGGCGCCGTTGCTCCTCCCGACACTAGCGCGGAGTCTTGTGATATTAATACTGCTTTGCTGAATCTTGTTATGAAAGATCAATATTCCGGTACTCCTAGTGAGGATGTCGTGTCCCATCTTAATACCTTCGTGGAATTATGCGATATGCAAAAGAAAAAAAGATGTGGTGAAGATGTAATTATTTCCGTTTTCTTTGCGTGATTCTGCAAAAAATTGGTTCTCTTCTTTGCCTAGCAATATTATCGATTCTTGGAACAAATGCAAATATGCTTTTATCACTAAGTATTTTCCTCCCGCAAAAAATATTTCCCTTAGAACCCAAATCATGAATTTCAAGCAACTTGAACATGAGCATGTTGCACAATCTTGGGAAAGGATGAAAATGATGCTAAGGAATTGCCGAACTCATGGGTTAAATCTTTGGATGATCATACAAAAAGTTTATGCGGGTTTGAATTTTGTATCTTGTAATCTTTTAGATTCCGCCGCGGTGGTACTTTGATGGTAATTACTTTGGGAGAAGCCACCAAATTGCTTGATAATATCATGGCAAATTGTTCACAATGGCATACCGAAAGGGCTCCTACTAGTAATGATATGCCTTTGTCTTCTTTGATTGGGCAAAATAGTGGTGCCATAGATGTGAATTTTATCTCTCGAAATAATTTCAACAACAATGCTTATAGAGGTAATTTTAATCTTTGGCCTTTTCCTAGTAATTCCTCTAATAATATGGTAATTCCTATGGAAATCAATCTTATAATAATAATAGGAACACCTCTTATCTTGAGAATAATATTAAAGAATTTATCAACATGCAAAAGGTTTTCAACACTTCCATAGAAGACAAGTTGAGTAAGATTGATGATTTGTCTAGAAGTGTTGATAGAATTGCTCATGATGTGGAAAATCTCAAGATGAAATTTGTTGTGCCTAAAGTAGATGAATCAATTAATGCTCTTTATGTTTCTATGGATGAAAGTAACAAAAGAACCACTATGCTTAGAGCTGAAAGAGAATTTTTAGAAAAAGCGTTTTCCAGTGATTTCTTTCGTAAAAGTGATGAAGATCTTAAAATGATTGGTGTTTCTTATATTGATTCCTTATTTAGTAAAGTTAATATTGATGAAAAAGGGACTGTAGAAGAGTCAACTTTAGGTAGAAGGCGTCCCAATATTTAAGAGGGTGAAAATCTTGTTAAGAAAATTGATGAACGTGGGTTTGAAGAGGTCAAAACTTTTGCTAGTGATGTGCCCACTCTTTTGGATTACAAAGACTTTAATTATGTTAGTTTCTCTCTTATTGATTATATTTCTTTGTTGCAATCCATGATAAATTCACCCCATGCTTATGAACAAAATAAAGCTTTTACTAAACATATTGTTGATGCTATGATGAAAGCTTTTGAAGAAAATTTGGAATTAGAAGTTTCATTTCCTAGAAAATTGCATGATGAGTGGGAACCTACTATCAAAGTCAAGATTAAAAATTATGAGTGTTTTGTTTTATGTGACTTGGGTGCTAGTGTTTCTATAATTCCGAAATCTTTATGTGATGTGCTTGGTCTTACCGATCTTGAAGAATGTTCTTTAAATTTGCACTTGGCGGATTCTACTATTAAAAAGCCTATGGGAAGAATTAATGATGTTCTTATTCTTGCAAATATGAATTATGTGCCCATATATTTTATTGTTCTTGATATTGATTGCAATCCGTCTTGTCCAACTATTCTTGGTAGACCGTTTCTACGCACTATCGGTGCCGTGATTAATATGAAAGAAGGCAATATTAGGTTCCAATTTCCTTTGAGGAAGGGTATGGAACAATTCCCTAGAACAAGAATTAGGCCACCATATGAATCAATCATGAGGGCATCTTATGGATCTCGAACCAAAGATGACAAAACCTAGATCCTTGCTTTATGCCTAGCTAAGGGCATAAAACTATAGCGCTTGTTGGGAGGCAACCCAATGAATAAAATTTATTTTTGCTTTTTGCTTTCTGTTCTCGAGTGTTAGAACAATTATGCTACTATTATGATTGTTTTTTTGTGTTTTAATTACTTTTTGTGCCAAGTAGAATCGATAGGATCTTCTTGGGTGATAATTCTTTGATCTTGCCGAAACAACAGAAACTTTTCAATCACGAAAATAATTCTTATTTTTTACTAGAGGGTGATAAAATGCCAATTCGTTTCGCAGAAGATTAATATACAAATTACCCAAGTCTTACTAGTTTTTCAGAATTTTTGGAGTTCCAGAAGTATTCAAACAAATCAGATTGCTACAGACTGTTCTGTTTTCTTTGCGTTGTGTGCTTATTTTGATGGCTCTATGGTTTTCTTTGATGAGTTTTTGCCATAGAAAACTTGGAATACAGTAGATATAATGCAAAAACAAAATATGAATTGGTTTGGTACAGTACTTATGGTAGTGATTTATTTTTCTTACACTAACGGATCTCACGAAGGTTTTGTTGAGTTTTGTGCGATTGAAGTTTTCAAGTTTTGGGTTATCTTATGATGGACGAAGGAATAAGGAGTAGAAGAGCCTAAGCTTGGGGATGCCCCGGCATCCCAAGCTATTATCCAAAAAATGAGCAACCAACTTAGCTTTGGGATGCCCCTGAGTGGCATCCCCTCTTTCTTCTAACGACCATCGGTATTTTACTCAAAGCTATATTTTTATTCGTCACATACTATGTGTTTTGCTTGGAGCATCTTGTATGATATGAGTGCTTGCTTGTTTTGTTTTGTGTTTTAAATCTTGATCCCTTGCTGGACACACCTATTTGGGAGAGCCAAAATTATGTCATGACTTGTTAGAATTGCTCTCTATGCTTCACTTAGATTTTTATGAGCTCTGGACTTGCTCTAGTGATTCACTTATATCTTTTTGAGCACGGTGTGCTTAGTATTTTTGAAGAAATGATCTCTTGCTTCACTTGGATTTATTTGAGAGTTAGTAAAATTTTCAAGAAATTCTCTCTTGCTTCTATTAAATTATTGTGAGAGAAAGAAAAAATTTTGCTCATGAGCTTCACTTATATTTGTTTAAGCTTATGAGAAGCAACACATGAAAATTAGTCCCAAAGTGATAGATATACAAGAAGGATATAATAAAAACTTTCATGAAGATCATTGGACAAAATAAACTTGATTCTTAGTAATAGTTTTGAGATATGATGATGTGATATGTAAGAATACTGGTGTTAAGGTTTGTGACTCCCTATGCAAGCAAGTAAGTCAATAGTCATGTAATGAAATTATATCCTACTTGTGGTGCATTATTCGGTGTTAATTATGCTTAATGCTTGCTTATGAGATTATTTGTTTCTTGGTTGGTCGCTTCTCAATCTTTTGCTAGCCTTCATTTTGCACTAAGTACGATCTCTACTTGTGCATCCAAAATCCTTCAAACCAGTTTTGCCACATGAGTCCACTATATCTACCTCTATGCGGTATTCTTTTGCCGTTCTAAGCAAATTTGTATGTGCCATCTCTAAATTTTCAAAATAAACTTCTCTTTTTGTGCGTTCGTTTCACTCGTGGAGTGGGGAGGGTGGCTTATATTTTCCATGCTAGATGTGTTATTCTCACGATGAGTGTTTAATCACTTGTGATTGCCCAGTCCTGGAATGAAAAATGAATTTACTTTACGTTGTTAAATAATAAATTCCATGGAAAGTGTTGGGAACTCTAAGTCATTTTTGTTGGTGGGATGGATACACCTCCCAATTTTTTTATCTCTAAGTTTCTCGCTTTGAGCGCTGGCACCTCTACAAATCACTAGTTCCCTCTGCGAAGGGCCCTTCTTTTACTTTATGCAATTTTTATTTTGAATCTGAGTCTCCATGTTCTCTTACAAAAGCACCAACTAGGAGGCAATATGATTGTACTTAAGTATTGGGTGTAGCTAATATGCGAGTGTGTTTCGCGAAAGGATCAATGGTTGAGCATGATGGGCAAGGGATAACTTATTTTAGCGTTGATATTTCGAAAGACATGGTTGCTTGTTGATATGTTGAGTATTTAAATTATCAAGTCAAAACTAGACTATTGATTTGAATCACATAAGATTCCAAATGTCCATGCTATAAAGAAAAGAATATGATATGACATGTTAGGCAGCATTCCACATCAAAAATTCTATTTTTATCACTTACCTACTCGAGGACGAGTAGGAGTTAAGCTTGGGGATGTTGATACGTCTCCAACGTATCTATATTTTTTGATTGTTCCTTGCTGTTATATTATCAATCTTGGATGTTTTATAATCATTTTATAGTCATTTTATATCATTTTTTGGTACTAACCTATTGACATAGTGCCAAGTGCCATTTGTTGTTTTCTGCATGATTTTTACATCGCAGGAAATCAATATCAGACGGAGTCCAAATGCCACGAAACTCCACAGAGATTTTTTATGGACCAGAAGGAACATAATGGGCCCTGGCTGCTGTCGGGAAAACTGATCCACGAGCACCTATGGGGACCGAGCCCCTTTCGGTTCGGCGGGGGGCGGAGGTCGCACGAAGAGCGGATTGAGGCGAAGCACACGAGCGGTTTACCCAGCTTCGGGCCGCACGGATGCGTAAAACCCTACAGCTGCATCTGTGATCTGTATTGTGTTCTTGCTCGGGGGCGCTGAGTGCTACAGTACACACAAGCAGCTAACGAGACCGAGCGTTCTTCTGCCCCTCCCCCTCCTACGTTGCGCATGGGCCTCCTTTTATATGCTAAAGGGGTCACCGACAGGTGGCAACGTAGGCAAGGGCAAAAATGGAGAAGGTGCTGCGGTTGGTACAGCTACCTGTACAGTGTATCCTACCTAACCCTGACGGCAGGGGACAAGGGCATTAAATGCCTATCTACGTCGCCCATACAGTGCAGAAAGGGACTGTCAGGGACGCCACCGTTCGCCATGATGGCGATCTTGTCAGCGCCGCTTGCCACAGTGCACCCTGGCTGCACAGCCTCCCGCCACGTACGCCTGGAAGGGTCCCAGAGCGACATGTTGGTGGATGTGCTGGAGCGCGGGTATAGAGTGGTTGCTTGCCGCGGCAAACGCCTTGCCGAGGCCGTTGTCTTGTCGCGTCCGGGAGCTTGTCGCTCGCCGGGTCTTGCCGAGACGCGTGGTGCATCGCGGTAAGTACCTTGAGATGCCTTGGTTGGCCTTCCCGGTAAGCTCCTCTTGCCGGGGTCTTGTGCCTTGAGTGGCCTTCCCGGCAAGCTCCTCTTGCCGGGGTCTTGTCTCCTTGGCTTGAATACTTTGTTCTTGAATGGCTCCAAAGGAACCACAAAGGATATTGGCGGTCACCCGGCAAGCCTTGCCGCGGGACGCTGCGACTGCCCGTGCACAAGTTCAGGATACTAGGGTACCCCTACTCTAGTACACCGACATGAGCCCCCGGGCCTGGGCCATACATGGTGTCGAGCGCTGTTGGGCCAGGCCCAAAACAGGGCACGGGCACGCACGGCCTGGATCACGCCGTATCTTACTCCGTATCCACCACGCCCTCCCCGAACGGCACGCGTCGATTGTGGCGTCGTGGGAGAGATCATGGGCGGTTTCTTTATTCGAAAAGGCGGAATGTCCACTCCCTTCCTCCTTATAAGTAGGGGAAACAGGGGCAGTTCGCCCATCTGCCCGTTGCTATTCCTTCCCCGAGAATCTCCGCCACTCCCCTTCTTCCCAAAGCCGAAGGAGAACAGCGCCCCGCTCCCATCGCCACCAGCACCACCAACGCCGTCGTCCTCCCTCACCACTTCCGCCATGGCTCCGAAAGCCGAGAAGGTGAAGTCGCCCGAGGCGCAGTGGCTAGCAGCGCTGCGAAAGGAGCGGGCAATCTTCCCTCCTAGGCTTGCCGCAGAAGAGCTGAAGGAGTACTACTACCTCTTCTGGTCGACGGGGACGCGAGCGCATCCGCGCACAAAGGTACTCCCAGCCGCTGCTTGGAAAAAGGCTCCCACTGGGTACCCTTTCTTCGCCTTGTTCTTCTACTGCGGGCTCTGCCCGCCCTTTTCTGAATTCTTCTGTGACGTCATGAACACCTACGGGCTCCGCCTCCTTGACTTCACCCCCAATGCTATCCTGACCATGGCAGTTTTTGCACGTCTCTGCGAAAACTTTGTCGGAATCCATCCAAACGTAGCCCTTTTTCGCCACTTCTTTTCGCCTCGAGTTGAGAAAGGAGAGCCCTTATCCGGCGGAATCGCCTGGATCTAAAAAGCCGGCAAGAAGGATGCTTATCTGGATGGAGAGTTCCACAGCAAGTGGGAGGAGTGGAGGGCGGACTGGTGCCTAATTGTCGAGGAGAACCCACAGCCGTTTACCGCCCAACGCCAAACTCCAGTAGTGCGCGGCAGTGATTGGAGTAGCTTGGCCCCGGAAGACGACAGACTGAAGATTGCCGTCGCCCGGATCCTACGCCTCAGGCTTGCCGGGCTTACTGTAGGAGCAATTGGCGCAGATTTCCTTCGCCGCCGCATCGCCCCCCTGCAGGAGAGGAGGAGACACGCCTGGGAGTTCCAGAACGCGGCGGATATCATGAGGCTGCGGCCGGGCCTCAACTTCAACTTCACTGTCCTGGAGCTCAACGCGATGCTCCAGGAGCTGTTCAAGTACGACCCTCAGCATCCCGAAGTGTTCAGGTTGCCGAGGGGCATCGTTCCACTGTGCAACAACTCCTCGGTCGACCGCATCCGTGCAATGTTGCCGCTGTGCGACTCGCATGGAATTGACCCAGCCTGGATAGAGCCTGCAGATGATGTCGTGCAGACGTTCTTCGATGGCTTGGTAGAAGTGCCGATCGACGCCGATGAGCAGAGGGGCCTCACCCGGGACACCACCGACGAGGAGCTCAAGCGCATCGCCACCAGGCTGGAAGAGGCGGCGGCAGCCGCAGCTACGGGCGAGTTTGGGTTCACCGTGGAGGAGGCAGAGGCAGCAGAGGCGGCAAGCCTTGCCGAGTGAGAGGATCTTGCCAGCGAGGAGAAGTCCGCCAGGCATGACGTCGGGCCGAGCGGGCCCGCCGAGGATACGAGCGGCTCATTGGAGATCGGCTCCTCTTCCTCTTCGTCTTCGGGCAGCTTGCCGCAAGCAGAGCCCCCGGCTCCACAAGCAGAGCCCCCGGCTCCACCAAGAAGGCGTCTTCGCAAGGCCGGGGATGTAGCGGAGCGGCGGACGAGTCAACCCCCGCCGCGCCGCACGACACGCTCCACCACGGCAAGTTCTGTTGCCGCGGAAGCACCTCACGCTGCAGCGGCAACTGGAGCGGGGTCCTCCCGGTCCGCCGCTCCAGCTCCCGCCAAGCGGCCAAGGGATCCTACTCCTCCGCCTCCTCGCGCCGGAGGTGGGCTAGGCTTTGACTTCTCCGGGCTCAGCTCCGACAAGGAAGAAGAAGAGTAAGATTCTTGTTGTACTTGTATGTCTTCAATACTTGTTGTCTTGTCTTGTATCTCATTTGCTTTACTCTGAACTTATTCCTGTTTAGGACTCTGGTCCAGAGAGCGGCAAAGAGAGCCAAGGTCCCGGTGATTGTCATCGAGGACGATCCCACCGTGTCAGCAGGGGGTGCGCCCGAGACAAACTTGCCGGACCCGGCAGCTGCTCTTCAGAGCAGCCCCCAGCGCAGCCCCCAGCGTAAGTATATAGTTTGCTTCCCGCTGTTAGGCTCGCATGGGTACTCTTTGTTTGCTGATATCTGACTGTTGGCTTGTGTAGGAGCAGAGCAGCCCCACCAGGAGCGTCCGGAGGCCACCCCTGACATGCCACCTGCTTCGACTACGCCGCCAAGGGAGAGTTCTCCGGCAAGGGAGGATCCTCCGACAAGGGAGAGCTCTCCGGCAAGGGGGAGCTCTCCGGCAAGGGAGGAGTCTCTGGCAAGGGACAGCACCAGCGGTCCCCCGGCAGCGGAGATCCCAACTGCCGAGCCTGGTACAGGTACTTCTTGCTTCTAAACTTCCCTTGGGTTCTTCTTCGTTTGATCTTATTTTTGGATATCTGCTTGACTTTTCTTCCTTTTTCGGCCGTCAGATCCATCTACTGCGGAGCCGATGGAGACCGAGGTTGCTGTTGATGATGCCGCCGCCACCGAAGAAGCGGCCGGCGCTGATGATCCCGCCGGCGAAGAGGCCGCCAAGGCTGCCGCCATAGCAGCCGACGAGGGGTCTGGCGATCGCACTGACGACCCTGAGGCCGCAGGAGCGACAGGCGCTACACCGACCGCCGATCCTCCAGCCGCTGCCGCAGCGTCAGGCTCCGAAGAGCCCCAGCCAGGTGTATACTTGAAGGCCAGCGATGTTGTCTTCATCAAGCTTCCCTGGGAGTCAAGCTCCAGGGCGCCGGTCGAAGGAGAAATCTTGGATGGAGAGGTGCTCGCCTCCGCTGGGCTGACGTTGGTTGATGCACCGAGCAGCAGCAGCGGCGAGTCTGAGGAGGAGCGGCTGCTCCGGAGGCTGGTGTCGCTCTACCGCGCTCGACAAGCCAAACTGGAGTCCCGCGAAGCGCTTGTCGCGAAGGTGGGGGTGGACATGGAGAAGCGCGCGGAGGAGCTCCGAGGTCTCAACCAGGCAGCTCTCCGGTCGCTGGCGGCGGAGCGGCAGCAGCTCGAGGAGGCGTAGAAGGCCTTCCTCCTCGAGAAGGCTGACGTCGAGGAGCAACAGAGGCTTGCCACTGAGAAGCTGTCGGCGCAGGAGGGTGAGCTGGCGCAGCTGAAGGTCAACCTCGACAGCCACGAGGAGGAGCTTGTTGCGCGCGAGCGAACACTTGGCGGAGCTATCAAGCAAGCGGAGGATGCTGCCGCAGCCGCCGAGGCCGCCAAGAAGGAGCTGGAGATGAAGGTAGCGCAGCTGGAGGCCGACCTCAAGGCGAGCGATGAAGAGCTTGCCGCGCTCAAGCATGAGCGCGAGAAGGACGCCTACACCTTTGGTGAGCTGCAGGGTCGTCTCGCCGAGAAAGTCAAGGAGCTTAGCGCCGCCAAGGATTCCAACGCCGATCTTGAGCTGAAGCTGGCTGCTTTGACCAAGACGCTGGACGGTGCCAGGGAGCAGGAGGCGGCCCTGAAGAAGGAGATCAAGGCCGACAAGGCGTTGCTGGAGAGCATTGCCGCCACCTAGAACGATTTTAGAGAAACTGTGGAGCAGTGGACGGAAGGTCTTGTGAATGCTGCCGCCGAAATTGACAGGGAGCTGGCGCAGCTGGGGATGGAGGATCTCGGGTATCCCTCCGACGAGAACCTCCAATCCAGCGCCAAGCTCACCTTGTTCTTCAAAGGCGTGGCGACGGCCCTTCAGCGACTCCGGGAGAGGATCCCAAAGCAGCTGGCCGACGAGTCGCGCAAGATCTGCGCGGGAGCTCTTCAAAAGGTGTTGGTGAAGGTAGCCTTCCGCAACCCGGGTCTCAACCTCACCAACGTCCTCAGATCCCTGCCGGCGGAAGCTGATCTGGAGGCGCTCAAGGACCTTGTCGCACCCATTGTGGACAAGGTGAGCGGGATCAAGAGGGTTGAGGGCGATCGCGTGGACTAGGCCGCCCGTTTTCTTCTTTTCTTGTCGCTGTTGATCATGTTATGAAAACAGTCTATTAGAGCCGCGACAAGCTATTTTGTAATATAACTCTATTTTGGGTAGTGATTGCAATGTTATTCCCTTTACTTGATTCCTTCCTTTGTATGTTTTTGCCCTACGCTTTTAGGGAACTTGCCGGTGTAGGCACCTTTGCCGCGAGCGCTGAGTGCGGGACGTCAGCAGCCTGCTGGCGGTGCCGTTACCGACAAGAAACCTTGTCGCGACTAGTCGCAGCTCACTTAAGTTGTTGAGCAGACTCGAAACAAAGTAAGGGCGCAACTAGCCACGAGCTGGTTCCTCCGCGCACGGGTTTTCCATACAAAGCATGGTCGTTTAAGGAAGATAACTTCAAAATTTTAAAAAATCTGATTGCTCAAACTTTGGCAACTTAGCTTTTCTGTTGTTTGCTTTCCGGCAAGGCGAAACTTTCTTGAACGACGCCTGGTCCACACCATTATCTTCTCCTCCCCCCCGGCAAACTTGTGGGCGAGAGGAACCTTCCTTTCCTTAAGAAAAGAGAGAAGAGAAACTAATGATATGGAGCCTTATGGCTCGTTGTTACTTACCGGGGTTTGGCGCTGCACAAAGTGTCAGATAACTCATGCAAAAAATAAAAAGCATGAAATTGACAAGACGTGCGGAGCACATGAGCTTTGTTTATGCACAGGGTCTGCGCCTGGCTTTGTACAAAGGATTACATGCAACAACAGCAAGACTTGTATAAAAGGTGGTTGCCGGAACAGGGTCCGGCAACCGCGCCTTACGGGTAAAACTTACGAAGATGCTCAATGTTCCAGGAGTTGCTCACCGGAATGCCATCTTCGGTCTCAAGGCGGACAGCGCCAGGCCTAGTGACTCGTTTCACCCGATAAGTGCCTTCCCACTTCGGCTTCAACTTGTTGGAATTCTTGGCGGAATGAACGCGCCGAAGAACAAGGTCGCCTTCCTCGAGACTTCTGGCGTTAACTTTGCGGCTATGGTAGCGGCGCAAAGCTTGCTGGTAGCAAGCAGCTCGTACAGCAGCCTGAAGACGGTCTTCCTCAAGGAGCAGCGCGTCATCTCGTCGCAGCTGCTCTTGCTCAAGCTCATCATAAGCGAGCACTCGAGGCGACCGGTATACGAGTTCCGTGGGGAGAACTGCCTCTGCTCCATAGACTAGAGCGAAAGGTGTCTGGCCAGTGGCTCGATTTGGCGTCGTCCTGATCGACCAAAGAACCACCGACAGCTCCTCAATCCAATTTCTTCCGCACCCGTGCAACCTGTCGAAAGTCCTGGTCTTGAGTCCACGTAGCACTTTAGCATTTGCCCTCTCCGCTTGACCGTTGCTCCTGGGGTGAGCAACAGAAGTGAAGCAGACCTTGGCGCCAAGATCTTGGACGTACTGCATGAAGGTGCGGCTCGTGAATTGTGTACCGTTGTCGGTGATGATCCTGTTAGGGATCCCGAAGCGGCAAACAATCGACCTGAAGAACTTGACTGCTGACTGTGCTGTCACCTTCCTCACTGCTTCCACTTCCGGCCACTTTGTGAACTTGTCGATCGCAACGTACAAGTACTCAAAGCCCTCGACTGCTCGGGGGAAGGGGCCGAGGATGTCGAGCCCCCAGACCGAAAATGGCCAGGATAAAGGGATCGTCTGGAGAGCTTATGCTGGCTGGTGTATCTGCTTGGAATGGAACTGGCACGCTTCACACTTGGTTACTTGTGCAGTTGCATCCTGGAGGGCAGTCGGCCAAAAGAAACCTTGCCGGAAAGCTTTGCAGGCAAGCGTTCTTGCGCCAATGTGGTGACCACAAATGCCTCCATGTATCTCGGCCAACAGCTTCTGTCCGTATTCCCGGTGAATACACTTCAATTTCACCCCGTTGAGTCTTCTTCTGTACAGTGCGTTGTCGACAAACTGGTACATACTTGACTGCCGGGCTACTCTTTCCGCTTCTTCTTGCTCTTCGGGAAGTTCTCCTGTCTGAAGGAAACGGACGATCTGCTGTGCCCATGCTGGAGCTTGTGGCTCGACAACAAGGACGAAAGGCACATCTGCTGTTGTGGGAACATCCGCTTCTACGGCGAGAAACTACGGCTCATCCGGAGCTTGACGTTCCCCGGCAAGCTTGCCAGAGCAAAACTTGTCGGGAGCGTCTGCTTCAACGGAACAAACCCTGGGGTTTGCCGGAGCAGACTGCTCCCCAGCACTCTTGGTGTTGATCTTGGGGACCTTCTTGGCGGCGGCTTCGGGAAGCTCTGCCGGAAAATAGTCACCAGAAATCAACTTCCTCTTCTTGCTCTGTCCAGTTGATGGTGTTACAGACGGTTGAGTCAGCTTGAGCACAAAGATCCCTGGTTCCACAGGTAACTTAAGTGCTGCGCACTTTGACAGGCCATCGGCAATGTCGTTCTGAGCTCTTGGAACATGTTCCATCTGTAGGCCGACAAAGTGCTATTCTAGCTTTCTCACCTCATCAACATAGGCTTCCATCAACGGACTCTGATAATTCTTGTTCACTTGGCGGACGACAAGCTGCGAGTCACCCCTAACAATGAGCTTCTTGATCCCAAGGTCCGCCGCGATCCTGAGACCGGCAAGCAAACCTTCATACTCTGCAGTATTGTTTGTTGCTTGCTCCTTGGGAAAGTGCATCTGGACTACGTACTTGAGGTGCTCTCCGGTGGGTGCGACAAGCAGCACGCCAGCACCGGCGCCTTGCAGCGAAAAGGCACCATCAAAGTACATCAGCCACTCTTTGCTTGCTTCCTTGATGGGGATGCTCGTTTCTGGAATTTCTTCATCTGGTGTTGGCGTCCACTCTGCTATGAATTCTGCTAATGCTCTGCTTTGGATAGTTGAAGTGCTCTCAAACTTGAGGCCAAAGCTTGACAGTTCCAGTGCCCACTCAACAATCCTGCCTGTTGCTCCTGGATTCTACAGTATCCTCTTCAGCGGAAAACGAGTGACAACTGTTATCTCATGTGCTTGGAAGTAATGGCGCAGCTTTCTTGAGGCCATAAGAAGGCCGAAAAGCAATTTCTGCACACCAGAGTACCTTGATCTAGCCCCCTGCAGAAGGGAACTGACAAAGTAAACTGGGCGCTACACCATTCTCTTCTGTATCTCCTCACACGCCTGCGCAGACCCATCTTTGTCGGGACCAGAGCTTGTCGGGGAAGCCCCCTGCTTGTCGCTGGATGCGCTCGCCGTGGTTGCTGGCTCATCATCAGCCTCCCTCTCCGCTACTAACGCAGCACTAACCACTTGATTGGTTGCCGCTAGATACAGCAACAACTTCTCTTGTGGCTTAGGTGCGACAAGTATTGGAGTGGAGGATAGGTATCTCTTCAAGTCCTGCAGCGCAGCCTCCGCTTCCGGAGTCCATTTCATTGGACCTGCCTTTTTCAATATTTTTAAAAACGGCAGGGCGCACTCAGCAGACTTAGAAATAAACCTGCTGAGAGCTGCCACGCAACCGGCAAGTCTTCGTACATCCTTGACGCACTTTGGTGCTTCGATCTGCTCAATGGCCTTGATCTTGTCGGGATTGGCCTCTATTCCCCGCTGAGACACGAAGAACCCGAGAAGCTTGCCGGAAGGGACTCCAAACACGCACTTCTCGGGGTTGAGCTTGAGGCTGATCTTGCGCAGATTTGCAAAAGTCTCGTCTAAATCTTGAATCAGAGTTGCTTTGTCCCTGCTCTTGACCACTATATCATCCATGTAGGCTTCCACATTTCTGTGTATTTGTGGCTCAAAAGCAGTATGGACTACCCTTGCAAATGTTGAACCAGCATTCTTTAAACCGAAAGGCATCCGTATGAAACAGTACGTGCCACAGGGAGTGATGAATGCGGTTTTCTCCTCATCCTCTTCTGCCATGAAGATCTGATGATATCCTGAGTATGCGTCAAGAAATGAAAGCAAATCACATCCGGCCGTGGAGTCAACAATCTGGTCAATGCGCGGCAAGGGAAATGGGTCTTTGGGACAAGCTTTATTAACATCGGTAAAGTCGATACAAAGCCTCCATTTCCCGTTTGCCTTGCGCACGACTACAGGATTGGCCAACCACGTGGGATGGAGCACTCCTCTGACGAGGCCTGCTGCTTCCAACTTCTTGATCTCTTCTGCGATGAATTCTTGGCGCTCCACTGCTTGCTTTCTGACTTTCTGCTTGACGGGCCGCGCATGAGGACAGACGGCAAGGTGGTGCTCAATTACTTTCCTGGGAACACCGGGGATGTCAGATGGTTGCCATGCAAACACATCGACGTTCGCCCGCAGGAAAGCAATGAGCGCGCTTTCCTATTTAGGGTCGAGTGTGGCACTGATGGTGAAGGTACCACCAGTGCCGTCCTCCTTGGCGGACACTTTCTTGGTCGCTGGCGGAGCTGCCATCGTCTTCTTACACTTGCCAGTGGAGCTCGATGGTGCGTCCTCGACAGTAACGCAGCACTCCGAAGAGGCGCGCTTGCCGGAGTGAGCATCAGAACTCTTGCCGGACTTGGTCTTCTTCTTCCCCCGGGGAGCTTCAGCGGCAAGTGTCTCGCGATCCGTTGCGGCTGCTGCTTCCCGGTAGATCTTGTCGGCACAGATAAGAGCATCTTTCTTGTCGCCAGGGACAGAGATGACACTTATCGGGCCTGGCATCTTCAGCATGTTGTACGCGTAGTGAGAGGCCGCCATGAACTTGGCTAGCGCTGAACGGCCGAGAATCCCGTTGTAAGGCAATGGAAAATCGGCAACGTCAAAAGTGATCCTCTCAGTCCTGAAATTCAACTCGCTGCCAAATGTCACCGGCAGCGTGATCTTCCCCTTCGGCTTGCTTCTTCCCGGGTTGATTCCTTGGAATGTGCCGGTCTTTTCGAGCTCGCTGTCAGGGACCTGGAGTTTCCTAAGCACAGCGGAGGAGATCAGGTTCAAGCCGGCCCCGCCGTCAACTAGCATCTTAGTGACCTTGAGGTTGCGGATAGTTGGTGAAACCAACATCGGCAAGCACCCGACAGCAGTTGTGCGATCAGGGTGGTCCTCAATATCAAAGATGATAGGCATGCTGGACCATTTCAGAAGCTTGCGTGACTCAACGGGTGGTTCTGCCGCATTGACTTCCCGCACCCACTGCTTGAGTTGGCGGTGTGAAGTATGCAGAGAAGCACCGCCGTCAACGCACCAGACCTCTGTGGCTTTCTGGAACTCCTGCTCACTAGTTTCATCATCATCCATGTCTTCGGCGTCGTCGTCATCTTCATCCTTGTCGCGGCCGCGGGGAGGTCTGTCTCCTTGCCGCTGCTTGGCTTTGCCGCGGCGTCCTCCCCGGCCGGTGCGCTTCGTACCGGATCCTCCAGCACCTCCTTGGGCTTTCTCCTTGTCGCGTCGCTCGTATTCGGCCTTTTGCAGCTCGACAAGCTGCTCGACCTTCTTGCAGCTCTGGAGGTCATGGCCCTTGGTGCGGTGGATCTTGCAGTACTGCTTGTTGGTGCCGTCCTGCTTGTCGGCGGCCGCCACAGCCTGGCAGTTGGTGCATGCGGCAACCTCCTTGCCGGAGCTACCAGTCTTGGCTGTCTTGGCGCCACCTTCGTTGCCGGACTGCTCAACAACTAGCACGTCTTTGCCTTTCCTCTTCCTGTTGTTCCGCCGCCGGCTTTTCTTTGCCGGGGCAGCATCATTGCTGTCAGATCCTCCTGTTCCTGTATTCTCTCCGGGGAGTTTCCTCCCTTCCTCAGCACGTGCACATCTGTCGGCCAGGGCATACAGTGACGAAGACATGTATTGGGGGTAGGGTAACAGGCCTGACCTAAAGGCCCTACCCATGGACTCCGTATACTTTGTACTGGACCCATGGGCCAGATCTCCATCTAGATGTACCGCAACTTGAAAGTCACTCGGACAGCGACAACCACTCGGAGCACGGCAGTTCACTCGACGAGCTTATTCCACTCGACCGTGTAACTCACTCGGATATGCAAAGACAAATAGTCAGCATGACGGTTTTGTAGTGGGCAGGCATTATGGCATTAATGCCCCACCGTGTAACATAAGGGGTGAGGGGGTGGCGCACTCTATATAAGCCACCCTCCACCACTAGACTAGGGGGCTTTTTCTTCCACCTCTCTCTCTTTCTTACCATTAGTCTCAGGACATAGCTCAGGCATGGAGATCCGCTCTCCTCTCTCTCTCTCTCAAATACACCATGTAATCTCCGGATACATAGACAGATAAAACAAAGCCTCTCCGGAGCACGAGACGTAGGGTTGTTATCTCCACCGTGAGAGGCCCGAACTCGCTAAAACCACCGTGTCACCCATATGCATCTCGATAGATCATGCTCCTTTATCCTACCCCTCTCTTATTGTCGGAATCGTTCCCACGACAGTTGGCGCCCACCTTGGGGCCTGGCGTCTATCAAGCCATGATGCAAATGGTTATTTTTCAACCACCGGCGGCAGATCGATTCCCGTCGAAGGAAACATGCATCAATCCGAGCACTTACAAGAAACCGGCCGCACCTCTGCGCACGGCCACCGGTGTCGTCCGCCCCGTCGTCGTCTCCAACCTCGGTACAACCGAATGCGTGTGCGGCCATCGGCGCCGTCTCCGTTGTCGTTGTCAACGACCTCGGCGCAACCGATTGCGCCTCGTCTGCGACGTCGTCGTTGAGCCTCCACGTGTGACCGCCGGCGCCGTCCGCCTCATCGTCGTCACACACGGGCGCCGGCGTCGTCCGCTTCATCGTTGTCTTCAACCTTGTCGATGAGCCCCAACGCACGGCTGCCGACTCCGCCTCGTGTTCTCGGCCTCCGTGGTGGAAGCGCGGGCACGACGCGGTGCAGGCGCACGTTGCTCCTTCCTCCGATGCGGTCTCCGCGGCGGAGGCGCACTGCGGCCGCGACCTACAAAACAGCCACGACCCGCAAGCTGCAACCTGGCCGTTCAGGGTCAAAGGAGTCAATGCCTCCTAAACTCTCTCGTAAGTGCATGCATAATACGGTCGCTTCTATGACCAATAAATTGCATGCAGGAAAAAAGGAAACGGAAGGGCGATTCCCACCAATAGGCAACCCCGCTGGCTCCGCTTTATTAAGGTATAATTGCCTCATTAAGCGGCCAATTGGTGAGGATTTACAATCGTCAGTTACCTAATTACTGCGGTCATAGGCGCATTGCTCTGGCGCTAGCTAATTAGTGCATGCATGCATACATGCCGTTAACTCCGTGACTATGCTGGCTATACTTGCTAACTTGCAGGAAAGTGGTGAGGAGACAAAATAATATTCGTGGCTATGCTTGCTACTAACTTGCAGGGTCACCGGTCCTGTCGTTGTCCACCGGTAGCAGTCCCCTCGGACGGACGTTTCGTTCAGGCGAATACAGTGACTCGGCCGCCTGCACGCCAAATCGCTCAGCTGGTCATGCCACCATCACTTGGGTCACCCGATGGATCTTCCACTCGAACAGCTACGAACCCGATTCGTCCAAAGTTCACAGACGAATCCATTCAGATGCAGACTCAAGTTCACTAGGCCATGGACCCTAGCTCACTCGGCCGCCTACGCGTCGTTGCTCAGTTGAACACATCTTCATTGCTCAACTGCTCATGCAGCGTTGCTCAGTGGGGCACGTCTTCATCAACTTGCCCGCTCGGTCGCCCCGCGCGTCGCCGCTCAGCTGGACATGCCTTCATCAACTTGTTCGACTCTGCCACCCCATGCATCGTCACTCGGCTGGACATTTCCTCGTCACTCATCACTCGGCCGGACGACTCTTCATCACTCGGACGTCCCGCACGTCGCCACTCCGCGCACGCATCTACATCACCCTGACGCCCCGCGCATCGCCATTGGTTGGTCACCTCATCACCCCTCGGCCGCCCCGCGCGTCGCCACTCGGTTGGTCACCTCATCACCCCTCGGCCGCCCCCCGCGCGTCGCCACTCGGTTGGTCACCTCATAACCACTCGGCCGCTCCGTGCGTCGCCTCTCGGTTTGTCACCTCATAACCACTCGGCCGCTTCGTGCGTCGCCCATCGGTTGGTCACCTCATAACCACTCGGCCGCCCCGCGCGTCGCCACTCGGTTGGTCACCTCATAACCACTCGACCGCTCCGTGCGTCGCCTCGGTTGGTCACCTCATAACCACTCGGCCGCTCCGTGTGTCGCCTCGGTTGGTCACCTCATAACCACTCGGCCGCTCCGTGCGCCGCCTCTCGGTTGGTCACCTCATAACCACTCGGCTGCTCCGTGCGCCGCCTCTCGGTTGGTCACCTCATAACCACTCGGCCGCTCCGTGCGTCGCCCATCGGTAGGTCACCTCATAACCACTCGGCCGCCCCGCGCGTCGCCACTCGGTTGGTCACCTCATAACCACTCGGCCGCCCCGCGCGTCGCCATTGGTTGGTCACCTCATCACCTCTCGGCCGCCCCGCGCGTCACCATCGACAAAATCCCCCAGTGGGTGGCTTAGCTGCGAATCCGTTTCGCCTAAGTTTGCAAAAAATCCTACCGAGTGGTGAGCCAGACTCCTACTCGGGGGCTTAGCTGCAGCCCAGTGCTCGCCTAAGTGTTTGAAAATCCTACCGAGTAGAGAGCAAACCTCTCACTCGGGGGCTTAGCTGCAGCCCAGTGCTCGCCTAAGTGTTTGAAAATCCTACCGAGTAGAGAGCAAACCTCTCACTCGGGGGCTTAGCTGCAGCCCAGTGCTCGCCTAAGTGTATAAAAATCCTACCGAGTGTAGAGCAAACCTCTTACTCGGGGGCTTAGCTGCAGCCCAGTGCTCGCCTAAGTGTATAAAAATCCTACCGAGTGTAGAGCAAACCTCTCACTCGGGGGCTTAGCTGCAGCCCAGTGCTCGCCTAAGTGTATAAAAATCCAACCGAGTGTAGAGCAAACCTCTCACTCGGGGGCTTAGCTGCAGCCCAGTGCTTGCCTAAGTGTTTGAAATCCTACCGAGTGGAGAGCAAGCCTCCCACTCGAAGGCTTAGCTGCAGTCCAAGGACTCGCCTAAGTAGCCAAAATCCGACTGAGAAAAGAGCAAACCTCTAATTCAAGGAGCTGCATCACAAGTATAATGTGCGCTCCATCCCTATCCGCAAAGACACAGAGACGAAGGTCGACTGTCACCATCGCCTCGTCATCACTCGGCCGCCCCGCGCGTCGCCACTCGGTTGGTCGCCTCATCACCACTCGGCCACTCGCGCGCCTTCAGACAGCTAAGTCATTCTAGCACTACATTCTGTTATTTCCCCGTGCCTGAGTATCCCGTAATTCACAAATCATGTCCACTCGGAGGCCACGCCACCGAGTGTGCCCCTACACTCGGTTACTTATTTTTCACATACTTGCTTAGTACTCACTCCTGAGTCCAACTTCCATTTTTAATGCATACGTCATTCACGAACACCATGTGTTCTTTATTTCGAGTTTGCATCTGTCCTCGGGGGCTGCAACTCAGTCGGTACACTACACTTCCATTTTATTTGAGCCAGCACTCTAGCATGTCCAGTTGGATCCTTCACTTCGTCAAGTTCGACCAGATCCTTCACTCTTTTATAATCTTGTTGGTTTTAAACCAGCAAGCCCCTTGCACTCCCAGTGGGTGTCTATGGGTGTTATTTACATAAATCATTTCAGCACACATCAAATTTCCTCGAGAAATTATTTCGTTGGCTTGTGCCATTTTTTACACAAGTTACGCGATCACTCGACGGCCCTATGCGCCAGCTTCATCGCTGCTCGGACTCGGTCACCGTGCCGGCCCTTGCGTACCACAACACCAACCTTGTCGCTCTGTTGACTTCAAACACATTCAGCCAACCCTTCAGAGGAATCCTCTTCATCATATCAATGACATAGACCTTGTCAGGCATGAGACTGATAAGTCCCTTTTATAATTAAACTGCACCCTTCACTCCTTGCGAGTTTGCCTCTTTCGAGCATCACTCGGAAGCTTCTCCTCATCTTTACCCGAGTCCGACTCGATTAATTACAAATTATCCATTCAAAACTATATTTCTCGTATTCCGGCACGTCCGTTGTCGAAGCCTATAGTACGCTCGAGGGCTACGCCGCACTCGGGAGCTGCAGCTCATTCGGAATGATACTTTCCTAAGTGGTCGAGTACTTCATCACCAGTCAAACCCTTCACTTCAACAAGTACATTCGATCCGTCACTTTGACAAATTACATAATCACCCAGACACTCTGCATGCCATCTTCGTTCCTACTCAGACTCAGTTGTCGCGCCGGTCTTGTTGCGCCGCAGCCACACAACACCGACCTCGTCACTACATCAGCTTTGAAAGCATCTGGCTAATTCCTTCGAAGAACATTTCAGCCACTTGGCTGGACACGCAGTCCTTCACTCGACCACCTCGCGCATCCTCACTAGACCGCCCCGCGCGTCGCCACTTGGTTGTGCACGTCTTCAACACTTGGTCGCTCCGTGCGTCGCCTCTCGGTTGTGCATGCCTTCACCACATCGCCGCCCCGCGCGTCACAATTTGGCTGGACACATAGTCCTTCACTCGACCACCTAGCACATCCTCACTCGACCGCCCCGCGCGTCGCCACTTGGTTGTGCACGTCTTCACCACTTGGCCGCTCCGCACGTCGCCTCTCGGTTGTGCATGCCTTCACCACATGGCCACCTCGCGCATCACAACTTGGCTGGACACGTAGTCCTTCACTCGGCCACCTCACACATCCTCAATCGACCGCCCCCGCGCGTCGCCACTCGGTTGGTCACCTCGTCACCACTCGGTCGCCCCGCGCGTCGCCATCGGTTGGTCACCTCATCACCGCTCGGCCGCCCCGCGCGTCGCCACTCGGTTGTTCACCTCATCACCCCTCGGCCGCCCCGCGTGTCGCCACTCGGTTGGTCACCTCATAACCACTCGGCCGCTCTGTGCGTCACCTCTCGGTTGGTCACCTCATCACCCCTCGGCCGCCCTGCGCGTCGCCACTCGGTTGGTCACCTCATAACCACTCGGCCGCTCCGTGCGTCGCCTCTTGGTTGGTCACCTCATAACCACTCGGCCTCCCCGCGCGCCGCCTCTCGGTAGGTCACCTCATAACCACTCGGCCTCCCCGCGCGCCGCCTCTCGGTTGGTCACCTCATAACCACTCGGCCTCCCCGCGCGCCGCCTCTCCGTTGGTCACCTCATAACCACTCGGCCGCCCCGCGCGCCGCCTCTCAGTTGGTCACCTCATAACCACTCGGCCGCCCCGCGCGCCGCCTCTCGGTTGGTCACCTCATAACCACTCGGCCGCCCCGCGCGCCGCCTCTCGGTTGGTCACCTCATAACCACTCGGCCGCCCCGCGCGCCGCCTCTCGGTTGGTCACCTCATAACCACTCGGCCGCCCCGCACGTCGCCATCAGTTGGTCACCTCATAACCACTCGGCCGCCCCGCGAGTCGCCATCGGTTGGTCACCTCATCACCACTCGGCCGCCCCGCACGTCGCCACTCGGTTGGTCACCTCATAACCACTCGGCCGCCCCGCCTTGGCTGTGCACGTCTTCACCACTCGGCCGCCCCGCGCGTTGCCACTCAGTTGTGCACGTCTTCATCATTCGACCACCTCGCACATCATGACTCGGCCACTCCACGCGCCGCCACTCGGTTGTGCACGTCTTCACCACTCGACCGCCTCAGGCGTCGTCACTCGGTTGTACACATCATCGCCCATCGGACACCTCGCGTGTCTCCATCATTTGGACATGTCTTTACCTCTACACCCCTAGCACAGGAACAACTAAGTTACTCATATGTTCAAACCTCATATCACACTCTGTAACAATCTTACCTTTTTAGAGCATCACTCGGGGGCTTCGCACAACCCTGGGCCATGTCGTCCTCATGGGTTACGCCCATTTGGTCAACCTATTGATCACATCAGGAATATTTCTTTTGACCATACATGTTCGGTCTGCCGAAAATCTATAAGGGTAGTACTGTCCACTCGGACGATCGCCCGAATCATTTCTTGAAGTCATCTTCAGGACTGCAAAAGGGCGAAAACGACGCTCCTCTACAGATACACTTGGCCCTTATCCTAGGCTCCAAGACGTCAGTTTCACAAACTTGGACTCAGAGATGGCATGTGTTGGTGTCCCCCCGGGATAATGAGTGGCATCTCTCCAGAGAGTCAGCCCACACACTAGCCTCGCCACTCGGGTTTCATGGCACGTCCATGTCAGACCACTAGTCTATCTCCTCTGGGAGACATACGAGTGCCACCAAGTTTTTCCTTGTAGTCGACATACCCGAATCAGTTGGGAAGCACGTCCACTCGGACAAATACTCCTTTCACGCAAAATCTAATGGTCAATATAAGAAGTACTACTGGAACGATTACTCCCTGGAGTGTCCGGCCTTTTTCTACACTCGGCAGTTTCAAAGCCGAATTCATTCACCATGCCGAGAGCACGAAGATTCACCTGCTTGATCGAGTTCCAGGCTGAATTTATTTACTGTGCCGAGTGCACGAAGATCATTCCGACTGACTCAGCTCCAGGCTGAGCTTATTTACCATGTCAAGCACCTGAAGATGCATCCGATTGACTCGATTTCAGACTAAAAGATATTTACCGTGTCGACTGCGTGGAGGTTTACCAGGAGACTTAAACCCTCTGCCCGACTCATCTAGTCCGACAGAGGCTCGGGGACTACACCCAGCGGGTGCACTCAGCGTGCCCCCACTGGAAGAGAACTCGGAAAGAAACATTTTGCTCGATGCAAAACCAGCTCCATAATTACTTGAGCTCCGAGTCAGAGAAGAACAAGTTCGATCAGTACCATCTAAGAAGAGTTTTAGTTCTCTCAGACCCCCGCCGACTGCCCGCAGTCGACGGCGGTCTCGGGGACTACACCCAGTGGGTGCACTCAGCGTGCCCCCACTGGAGTAATCTCCACTCGGTACGGCCTGACCAGTTCGAGTGATGAACAACAACAAAAAAGACAGGCTCTAAGACTCCCACCGACTGTTGGTATCCACTCAGAACGGTCCGCCCGGTCCGAGTGACGGCCAAACAACAACAAAAAAGACAGGCTCTAAGACTCCCGCCGACTGCCCGCAGTCGACAGCAGTCTCTGGGACTTCACCCAGTGGGTGCACTCAGCGTGCCCCCACTGGAATGGTATCCACTCAGAACGGTCCGCCCGGTCTGAGTGACGGCCAAACAACAAAAAAAGACACGTTCTAGGCGTGAAGAAATTCCGAGTAATCAGTTACTCAATGCAGGACCAGCTCCAAATCACTCCAAAAAAATTGCTATAAGGTGAGTTTAACGCTCCTCCGCGGACCCATTTGAGCTCATTTCACTCGGACACCATACAGTCTGGAATCCGTCAAGGCAACATGCGGAGATAAGATCGCCGGGTGACCAAAGGGAGTTCATAAGTGCCTCCGCAGCACTCGACTCATCTGGAAATTCACCTCGACTCGACCCGCTCAACCTCGACCGATTCGGGGGCTAATGACGAAGACATGTATTGGGGGTAGGGTAACAGGCCTGACCTAAAGGCCCTACCCATGGACTCCGTATACTTTGTACTGGACCCATGGGCCAGATCGCCGTCCAGATGTACCGCAACTTGAAAGTCACTCGGACAGCGACAACCACTCGGAGCACGGCACTTCACTCGACGAGCTTATTCCACTCGACCGTGTAACTCACTCAGATATGCAAAGACCAATAGTCAGCATGATGGTTTTTTAGTGGGCGGGCATTATGGAATTAATGCCCCACCGTGTAACATAAGGGGTGAGGGGGTGGCGCACTCTATATAAGCCACCCTCCACCACTAGACTAGGGGGCTTTTTCTTCCACCTCTCTCTCTTTCTCACCATTAGTCTCAGGACATAGCTCAGGCATGGAGATCCGCTCTCCTCTCTCTCTCTCAAATACACCATGTAATCTCCGGATACATAGACAGATAAAACAAAGCCTCTCCGGAGCACGAGACGTAGGGTTGTTATCTCCACCGTGAGAGGCCCGAACTCGCTAAAACCACCGTGTCACCCATATGCATCTCGATAGATCATGCTCCTTTATCCTACCCCTCTCTTATTGTCGGAATCGTTCCCACGACATACAGCTCACTGACTGTAATGCCCTCGATGCGGCTATATCTCCCACGTGTCGAAGCACGACTTAGAGGCATAACCGCATTGAAAGCAATGTCGCAAGTGAGGTAATCTTCACACAACCCATGTAATACATAAGGGAAAGAGATACATAGTTGGCTTACAGTCGCCACTTCACACAATACATAAATAAACATCCATCATCCAGATTACACTCAAGGTCCGACTACGGAACCAAAATGAAAGAAGACTACCCCAAATGCTAAACAGATCCCCGATCGTCCCAACTGGGCTCCACTACTGATCATCAGGAAAAGACACATAGTAACGACCATGTTCCTCGTCGAACTCCCACGTGAGCTCGGTTGCGTCATCTGCACTAGCATCGTTGGCACCTGCAACTGTATTGGTAGAATCTGTGAGTCATGGGGACTCAGCAATCTCACACCCGCGAGATCAAGACTATTTAAGCTTAAAGGTAGGACAGGTTGTGAGATGGAGCTGCCGCAAGCGACTAGCATATATGGTGGCTACATTCGCAAAAAAAAGCGAGAAGAGAAGCAAAGCACGGTCGTGAAGCTAGAAGTGATCAAGAAGTGATCCTAGAACAACCTACGTCAAACATAACTCCAACACCGTGTTCACTTCCCGGACTCCGCCGAGAAGAGACCATCACGGTTACACACGCGGTTGATGTGTTTTAATTAAGGTCAACTTCGGGTTTTCTACAACCGGACATCAACAAATTCCCATCTGCCTCATAACCGCGGGCACGGCTTTCGAAAGATAATACCCTGCAGGGGTGTCCCAACTTAGCCCATTATAAGCTCTCACGGTCAACGAAGGATATTCCTTCTACCGGGAAGACCCGATCAGTCTCGGAATCCCGGACTACAAGACATTTCGACAATGGTAAAACAAGACCAGCAAAGCCGCCCGATTGTGTCGACAAATCCCGATAGGAGCTGCACATATCTCGTTCTCAGGGCACATCCGGATGAGACATCCTATGAGTAAAACCAAGCCTCAAGTTTCCCCGAGGTGGCCCCGCAGTCTACTCGGTTCGAACCAGCACTTAGAGGAGCACTGGCCCGGGGGGGGGGGGGGGGGTTAAACAAAGATGACCCTCGGCCTCGCGAAAACCCGGGGGAAAGGCTTAGGTGGCAAATGGTAAACAAGGTTGGGCCTTGCTGGAGGAGTCTTATTCAAAGCGAACTGTCAAGGGGGTCCCATAAATCACCCAACCGTGTAAGGAACGCAAAATCAAGGAACATAACACGGGTATGACGGAAACTAGGGTGGCAAGAGTGGAACAAAACACCAGGCATAAGGCCGAGCCTTCCACCCTTTACCAAGTATATAGATGCATTAATTAAATAAGAGATATTGTGATATCCCAAAAATAATCATGTTCCAACATGGAACAAACTTCATCTTCACCTGCAACTAGCAACGCTATAAGAGGGGCTGAGCAAAGCGGTAACATAGCCAATCAACGGTTTGCTAGGAAAGGATGGTTAGAGGTTTGACATGGCAATATGGGTGGCATGATATAGCAAGTGGTTGGTATCACAACATAGGCATAGCAAAAGAGCGAGCATCTAGCAAGCAAAGATAGAAGTGATTTCGAGGGTATGGTCATCTTGCCTGCAAGGTTCTCAGGGTTGTCGAAAGCTTGCTCCTCGAGAGCGTTCTCAACAGGTTCCTCTTTCACATACTCGTCTCCCGGCTCTACCCAAGGCAAGAACACAAGCAAAGGGGACAAACATCAATCACGATGCAATGCGCAAGCAACATGATGCAAAACATGGCATGATATGCGAGATGTAGTATGCAATGCATATGCGTGCTCCGGAAGGAAAAGGATGAACAAGGCATAATCTTGGCAAACCAAGTATGCCACTGGAAAGGTGAGATGTTTTCGGTTGAAATCGATATAAAGATCACCGGAATCGGATGCACGGTTTGCAAATGACAGGCCAAACAAGAATGACATATTTCTGCGTTTAACAGCATGATGCCACTTAGCATGCAACAAGAAATTAAGCTACTGCATCCAAACATATCAGCAAATCATATGGCAGTGAACTACTCAAGATGCTTGACAAAAGATTAACACTGAGCTACGGCTAAATCCGAACACAATAGGTTCAAACAAGCATGGCAAAAGTGCAAAACATATCAACTTGACAGACTTAGTGAAAATACTATCATGCCAGAAATTAACATCAGGATGACATGTTTAGAGCAAGGAAACAACCTGCTACAGGAACACAATATAGCAAAACAAGGCACGAAATGAATCTACTCAAAACATAGAACACAATTCCCTTAAAGACCATCAGCCAAAAAGGACCAAAAAATATAATAGCACCCATGTCAATTAAGCAAGTTTCGTTACAGATTTCAGACTTGGCAGAAAACTGGACATGTCAAAAACAGATAACAAGTAGGCATGTTTACGAGCTCGATGTACTCACTACAGAGCATTTCATGATAAACTAAGAATACACCCATCAACAAGACATGGCATAGAATCTATACATGGCAAGAACAACATCATAGCATGTAAGGATCAACTACAACAAGCTTGGCAAAATCGAATAACATGTAAACAATCTGCCAGTAAACATTTTATAGCAAAAGTAGAGCTCAATTGACTCAAGCTATTGCACTCCATAATTACAAGCAAAGGCATGGATGGATAGAGCACATTCATATGTTCAAAACATCCTTACTGATCATGCTCAAAAGAGGCATAGATCTCTCTGAAACAACATGAACACATGGCATAAAAATAACAGCAGAGAATGGCTTAGTGAAATTATTAAGTCCCTGAAATCAGCAACAATATGATCCCTAGTTTGCATGCTTGTGCTAGTCACCACAAAGATCACAAAAATACATGGCATACACCCCTGTAAAGATGGCATGGCATATTACAAAACACATGTAGGACTCCAGTTCATAGGATGCACACATCAATCATGGCAAAAATGACAAAAGTGCATGTACTAAAACAGATCTGTAACTAACATCACATAGCCCTCATCCAACAGAATTTAGGGCATCAAGATGAACTCAAAAGAACATGGCACAATGGAACAAAATGAAGTGCACAACCAGATGAACAATTTGATATATCATATGCAGAAAACAGAGCAACACACATGGAGTTATGGCATGTCAAATATGGCACAAGAATATGAAAAGTCAGGGACTTGGTGGAATTTCACCTCCGGAAAAAGTCAACGTGGGATCGGACGAAGCGGGATGGCATGGTGCGGTTCGATCCGGGGGTGTTTGGTTCGTCTCCCGGTGGATCTCATCCACCCGGGGTAGATCCGGCCGGAGTGGAGCTCCGGCGAGCTTCCGCGAATTCCGGCGACGACGGGGACCACGAGGAGGCGCGGGACGCGGGAGGCGGCGGGCGGCACGCTTCCGACGTGGGAGAGGCGCGGGACCGAGGCGGCTTGCGGCGGCGGCGGGGCGGCGGTGCAACGCGGCGGCGGCGGGGCTCGCAGGCGGCGCGGGCGCGATGGCAGGGGCACGCGGGGGCGAACGGCGGTGGGGCGAGGCGTGGAGGTGGCGGCGCGCGGCGGGTCGGGCGGCGGCGGCGACCGGGCTCGCGCGGGCCTGATCCGGGTCCTGCGGGGCCGCGCGGTGGGAGGCGGCGATGTGGGGCGCCGCGGACTGACGTGGCGGCGTCCCGTTGGTCGGCGGCGGCGGGCAGACGTTGTCCGGCCGGACCGGACGTGTCCGGCGGCTGGGAGAGGAGCGGGGCTAGGGTTAGGGGCGGATTTGATCCGGGATTTCGGGGGAGGAGGTGTTTTTATAGGTAGGAGGAGCTAGGAGGCTCCAAATTGAGCACGGTTTGCGGCCACACGATCGTGATCGAATGGCGATGGACATGGGAGTGACTTAGATGGGTTATTGGGCTGTTATGGAGGGGTTTTGGGCTGCAACCCACAAGAGGCCTTTGCGGTTACCCGGTTAACCGTTGGAGTATCAAACAACCTCCAAATGACCCGAAACTTGACGAGCGGTCTACCGGTGCTATACCAAGGCCACTTGGCAAACCTCGGTCCATTCAGAGACCGCTTAACACCTGCATATGAAAATAGGTAAAAGGGGCACCGGGGAACATAGGAGCGCCGGATTGCAAAACGGACAAAGGGTAAAAAGCTCGGATTCATGAAACGAACACGTATGCGAATGCGATGCACATGATGACATGATATGAAATGCATGGCATGAACAAAATGCAAAAGAAGGAAAACCCAACCCCGGAGGGAATAACATATCACATTGCTGAAAATGACAAGAGTTGGAGTTACAAATATGGCAAGTTACATCCGGGGTGTTACAACACTCCACCACTATGAGAGGATCTCGTCTCGAGATCTAGGACTGAAAGAACTCCGGATATTTGGAACGGAGGTGGTCCTCGCGCTCCCAGGTGGCTTCTCGGTCTGAATGATGAGACCACTTCACTTTCAGGAATTTGATGGACTTGTTGCGAGTCTTGCGCTTAGTTTCTTCAAGAATAGCAACGGGATGCTCATGATAAGACAAATCTTCTTGAAGATCAATCTCTTCGAAGTTGATGGTGCGCTCAGGCGTCTTGAAGCACTTGCGAAGCTGTGACACGTGGAACACATCGTACACATTTGCAAAGTAGGGGGGAAGCTCAAGTTGATAGGCGAGATCGCCTCGTTTGCCGATGATCTTGAAAGGACCGACGTATCTAGGGGCAAGTTTCCCTTTGATACCGAAGCGACGAGTGTCTTTCATTGGAGAGACGCGGAGGTAGACATGGTCTCTGATCTCGAAAGCCAAATCATGGTGTTTGCTATCATAATAGCTCTTCTGGCGCGATTGAGCGGCTTTGAGATTCTCACGAATGACCTTACACATATCTTCAGCCTTTGTGATCAAGTCGTTGCCCAGAAGTTGGCGTTCGCCCATCTCAGACCAATTGAGAGGAGTACGACACTTTCTGCCATAGAGAATCTCGAATGGGGCTTTGCCCGACCTCGCCTGAAAGCTGTTGTTGTAAGAGAACTCAGCATATGGAAGACAATCCTCCCACTTCATGCCAAAAGAGATAACACAAGCCCTGAGCATATCTTCAAGAATTTGGTTGACACGCTCGACTTGTCCACTAGTTTGAGGATGGAAAGCTGTGCTGAAGCGAATATTTGTGCCCATGGCCTTCTGAAAAGAATCCTAAAACTTGGATGTAAAGATGCTGCCACGGTCTGAAGAAATCAATTGTGGAATGCCATGCAAGGAGACAATTCTGGAGGTGTAAAGCTCTGCCAGCTGCGCTGCTGTGATGGACTCTTTGATAGGAAGAAAATGAGCCACTTTAGTGAGCTTGTCAATGACAACGAAGATAGCATCATTTCCACGCTTGGACTTGGGAAAACCAGTCACGAAGTCCATTTCGATATGATCAAACTTCCATTCTGGAATAGCAAGAGGTTGGAGTAGACCAGCTGGTCATTGGTGTTCTGCTTTCACCCTTCGACAGACATCACATTCATTCACGAATTGAGCAATTTCTCGCTTCATTCGAGTCCACCAATACGACTGCTTGAGGTCATGGTACATCTTCGTACTTCCAGGATGAATTGACAGAAGAGAATTGTGCGCCTCGTTCATAATGACTTTACGAAGATCACCCTTAGGAACCACAAACCGGTCCTCGAAGAAAAGAGTATCTCTGCCATCAACGCGATAGCACTTGTATTTGGAAATGCCCTTGTCAATACCACGTTTCACCTTCTTCACCATGGTATCCAGCAGTTGAGCCTCGCGAATTTGATCTTCCAAAGTAGGAGAGACCATGAGGTTGGCAAGAAAGCCTTGAGGAACAACTTGGAGATTCAACTTGCGGAAAGCTTCACAAAGATCCGGTTGAAAGGGCTTGAGGATTAAGCTATTGCAATAAGCCTTCCTGCTCAATGCATCTGCAATCACATTAGCCTTGCCTGGAGTATATTCAATACTCAGATTATACTCTTGAATCATTTCGACCCATCGAGTTTGCCTGAGGTTGAGGTTGGGCTGAGTGAAGATGTACTTGAGGCTCTTGTGATCGGTGAATATGTCCACTTTCCTTCCCAACAGGAGATGTCTCCATGTTATTAGTGCGTGGACAACTGCCGCCAACTCAAGATCGTGAGTGGGGTATTTCTTTTCGTTGGGCTTCAACTGACGAGAGGTATAGGCCACAACCTTCTTCTCTTGCATTAACACAGCACCGAGGCCTTGAAGAGAAGCATCACAGAAAACTTCATAACGCTTGGATTCGTCAGGAGGAGTCAAAACTGGAGCAGTGACGAGTTTCTCTTTGATAGTGTTGAAAGCAACGTCACACTCAGGAGACCAGACATACTTCACATGCTTCTGGAGGAGGTTGGAAAGAGGCTTTGCAATCTTTGAGAAATTCTCAACGAATCTTCGGCAATAGCTTGCAAGTCCAAGAAAACTGCGAAGCTGCTTGACATTCTGAGGAGGTTCCCAATTCAAAACTGCAGACACCCTCTCGGGATTAATAGCAATGCCCTTGGCAGAGATGATATGCCCAAGGTAAAGAACTTCATCAAGCCAGAATTCACATTTGGAGAACTTCGCATAGAATTGATACTCTCTGAGCTTGTCGAGCACCAATCGCAAATGCTTGGCATGATCCTTCTTATTCTTGGAGAAGACCAATATATCATCGAGATAGACCAAGACGAATTCATTGGTGTAGGGGTTGAACATGAAGTTCATCATTCGAGAGAAAGTTGGAGGAGCATTGACAAGGCCGAAAGACATGACAGTATATTCATAAGAACCAAAGCTTGTTCTGAATGCTGTCTTGGGAATATCTTCTTCACGAATGCGAATTTGATAATAACCCATACGAAGGTCAAGCTTGGAGAACACTTTAGCACCTTTAAGCTGCTCGAATAGCTCATTGATGTTGGGAAGTGGGTACTTGTTCTTGATTGTCTTCTTGTTCAATGGACGGTAATCGACGCAAAGTCGGTCCGTGCCATCCTTCTTCTGGACAAAAAGAACACCACAACCCCAAGGAGATGAACTCGGTCTGATCAGACCCAGACGCTCTTGTTCATCGAGTTGTTTCTTCAATTCCTTCAACTCTTTTGGCCCAAGCTTGTATGGACGCTTGCAAACGGGTTCCGTGCCAGGCTCAAGATCAATAACAAATTCGACTGGCCGGTGAGGAGGCATACCCGGAAGCTCTTCTGGAAAGACATCTTGGTACTCACAAACGACTGGAATCTGAGAGATAGCATCCAATTCGCCCTTCTCGTTGAGAGAAAACAACTGTATGGTTTCATCACGAGCGGCATAGATGATCACATCGTCAGAAGAGTGAGTCAATTGAATTTCCCTAGCAGCACAATCAAGCTGAGCCTTGTGCTTAGAAAGCCAGTCCATCCCGAGAATTAGATCAATATCAGAGTCACCAAGAACAATTGGTTTAGCCAAGAATTTATAGTCGCCCATTTTAATAGAGACATCGGGCGCAACCAAGCTAGAAGACAAAAGTTTTCCAGGAGAAACAACTTGCATAACTTTGGACAAAATCTCTGTGTCAACATTATGCTTTGATGCAAAAGGATATGACATGAAAGAATGCGATGCACCGGTGTCAAATAAGACTTTAGCAGGAATATCATTAACAGAGAGATTACCCATGATCACTTCTGAAGAATCCTCCGCTTGAGCTGCATTCAACATGTTCACCTTAGCATGCTTAGGATTATGCTTGACCACTGCATTGCTGGAAGATCTCACAGGAGGAGGAGGCGGAAGGCGCCTTTGGTTGAAGCACTTGTTCGCATAGTGACCCTTTTGCTGACATTTGTTGCAAGTCACCTCTGAGAGCGGACGATGATAAGGAGCATTGGCCTTGGAGCTTGGTTCTGAGACTTGTTCTGATAGCCAGGGTTGGGTGGGTGGGAAGATCCACGACCACCTGAGTTCTTCTGCTGGTAAGGCTGACGGAACGGAGGAGGAGGAGGCAACCAGAACTTCTGTTGCTTGGCCGCCACTAGTGAGGAAGAAGAGGACTGAACTGCGTCCCTGACTCTCTTCTTAGATGCCTCACACTTGAGCTGAGCAGCTTCTTGTTTCAGTGCCATGTTGTAGAATTCATCATACTTTAACGGCTCAAAAAGCACGAGAGCTAGTTGCAGATCTTCTCTGAGGCCACGTCTGAACTGGTAAATCATGCTCTTTTCATCAGGGATGTCTTGCTTAGCAAAAACGAGAGAGCTTCTGGAACTGAGTGTTGTATTGATACACAGACATGTTGCCTTGCTTGAGATTGTGGAACTCCTCACGCTTACTCTCAACGACACTTTCTGGAATGTGATGAGCTTTGAAGTCACGGCGGAAATCATCCCAGGTAATCACACGACCTCCTCTGGAATCTTTGTATTGCTGATACCACTCAACAGCTTGATCCTTGAGTTGAAAAGAGGCAAACTTGACAAAGTCCTCAGGTCTGACATTGCTACATTCGAAGTGCTTGTTGATGTCCACGAGCCAATCATCGGCGTTTGTGGCCTCGACACAGTAGCTGAAAGTCTTTGGCTGATTTGCAAGGAACTGATTGAGGGTAGCAAAATGCGGCTGATTGTTGCCTTGGCCTTGATTTCCCTGATTACCTTGCCCTTGGTTGCGATCTTGCAAGAGCTGAATCAGAATCTGAGCGTTGGCATTGGTGGCTGTCATCAAGGCTTGCCATGCCTCCAGAGGCGGAGGTGGTGGCGGAGGGTTAGCCTGACTTCCTTCATTGTGTTCCGGATTCTGACGCGTTGGCGGAGCCATCCTGAAGAGGGTGACATCCATTAGCATCTTGAAAGACATATATTCAAGCTGAATCAAATGATCGAAATTGCAACATATAGTCTTCACAATAAACATCCGAACAAGAATGAATGAATGAATTCCAAAGTAAAGCATCACACTTCCATAAGCTGAGAAGCCATTTAGATAAAGGTATGGAATCACCATCTGCCTTCGAAACAACTTGAATGTCACAACTGAAAACAAAACAAAGGATTGGCTTGTAGAATAAGCCGAAACAAACACATGATAGAGATTTCGCCCAAAGTATTCGTGGTGGGGTCTACACGGGCATGACGTACAGCGGACGTCACGAATGACAAACAAGACGTCCCCGAATCAGCATAGCCAAGGATTCTTTAAGATGCCTCGCGACCACTGTAAATCGGCCGTGAATAGGCGGACCACTAGCATGTTAGGCCCCAATCTCAAATCATACATCTGTCGGAAAGATATCCTATAAGCTATTAGAATTCCCACTTATAAACTCCCGAAACTTTCTGGTTATGCAATCAGGTGTTGGGGATACAGGGGACACAAAATATATCACCCAAACTAACAATACCTAGATCCAGCTGTATCCATCCTTCAACACATAACCAAGAAACCTTCGGAAATCGTTTACCTCAACCTTCGAAAAGCATCCGTTATACGAGTTATGGCAATACTCCCGCACTCGCCTCAGTACTGGGCTATCAGGGTTATCTCACCAACAACTGTACAAAAGAGATTTTCGATGTCGGCGTACTAAACTCAGGTATTCCAGAACTGCAATGATAAAATTATGACGACAACACCTCAGAGCTCAACTCCCCGGGACACTTCCACTAAACCCCTGACAGGAGGCACCAAGACAATGTTCTCATCACAAAACCATCGGAACGATTCTAAGATACCCGCGTGATCCTAAAATTTTTTTTAGTGAAATTTGAGAAGAGAAGAGTCAAAACTCTACGTCAGGATCCCTTACAAGAGCGATGAGGACACTGGGAAGTAAAAAAGAATTCCTAAACTCTCCGATACATAATTTCTAAATGACTCAAACCATTTTTCTAGACACAACTCGGCCGCTAAAAACGATCAATCAGTGGAGGCTCCTAAGGTCAGGGAAGGCTCTGATTACCAACTTGTAACGCCCTCGATGCGGCTATATCTGCTGTGTTCGGCCCGGCTGGATTTACTTCTGTTGTATCCGGCGTGACGGTTATCGTCTCGTGTCGTGGGGCTCCCATGCGATCCCTAGATCGATCTTGTTTGCCTTGCTTTGTCATCCAACATATCTCACAGGTCTAGCGCATTTCCCTGTTCCTTGGTATTTTTGGAGTGACGCCGGGGTGCGGCTTGAGTTGTGGGCCGTGAGGCCTCTCTATCATGGCCACGAGGTGGCTGGTCCGCCGCGTCATGCACTGGAGATGTAGGTTTAGATGCTTCCTCCTCTAATCGGGGTAGCAGCCTGCGCTTTGGGTAGCTTTTGGAGGGGCGTTCGAGTTCGTATTCCTCGACCGTAAGGACTTCAGTCCATCTGTCGGCTAGCAAGTCTTATCAGCTCTAAGCTGCTGCTGCTTTTTCTTAAGGCTATTCGCCGTGGCCATAAGCCTGCGCTTGAAGCGCTCTTGCTCGACGGGATCCTCAGGCACGACAAATTCGTCGTCGTCAAGGCTTGCCTCGTCTTCGGAGGGAGGCATGTAATTATCCTCCTCTTCCTCTTTATCTGCCGCTCTCTCAGGGGGGATGGCTTCTCCATCCTCCTGCGCTGAATCTTGTTGGAGGGAGTTGTCTTCGGAGCTATCCGGAGTATTATTATCTCCTGTGCCGGAATCACCGTTTTTGCTCTGGCGGGACTTAGAGCGGCACCGCTGGCATCGGTGCTTAGGTTGCTTCTTGGAGGGGTTATCCTCCGCTGTTCCATCGCCATTGCCCTCTTTGGGTGTGTCCACCATATATATGTCATACGACGAGGTGGCTTTCCAGTGCCATATAGGGGTTGGTTCCTGTTCGTCTCCTGCATCGTCATCCATACCGTCGATTTCTTCGGAGTCAAAGTCGAGCATGTCAGTTAAATCATCGATAGTGGCTATGAAGTGGGTGGTGGGTGGGTGCTACCTCTTGAGCCTGCGTTGGTTTTCCCCGAAGAGGAGAGGATGATGCAGCAGAGTATCGTAAGTATTTCCCTCAGTTTTTGAGAACCAAGGTATCAATCCAGTAGGAGACCACGCTCAAGTCCCTCGTACCTGCACAAATCGATAACAACTCACAACCAACACGATTAGGGGTTGTCAATCCCTTCACGGCCACTTACGAGAGTGAGATCTGATAGAGATAATATTTTTGGTATTTTTGGTATAAAGATGCAAAGTGAAAAGTAAAAGGCAAAGTAAAAAAGCAAAACAAGATTAAAGTGATGGAGATTGATATGATGAGAATAGACCCGGGGGCCATAGGTTTCACTAGTGACTTCTCTCAAGAGCATAAGTTTTCTACGGTGGGTGAACAAATTACTGCTGAGCAATTGACAGAATTGAGCATAGTTATGAGAATATCTAGGCATGATCATGTATATAGGCATCACGTCCGTGCAAGTAGATCGAAACGATTCTGCATCTACTACTATTACTCCACTCATCGACCGCTATCCAGCATGCATCTAGAGTATTAAGTTAAAAACAGAGTGACGCTTTAAGCAAGATGACATGATGTAGAGAGATAAATTCATGAAATATGAAATAAACCCCATCTTGTTATCCTCGATGGCAACGATACAATACGTGCCTTGCTACCCCTTCTGTCACTGGGAAAGGACACCGCAAGATCGAACCCAAAGCTAAGCAGTTCTCCCATGGCAAGAACTACCAATCTAGTCGGCCAAACCAAATGGATAATTCAATGAGACTTGCAAAGATAACCAATCATACATAAAAGAATTCAGAGAAGATTCAAATATTGTTCATAGATAGACTTGATCATAAACCCACAATTCATCGGTCTCAACAAACACACCACAAAAAGAAGAAGATTACATCGAATAGATCTCCACAAGAGAGGGGGAGAACATTGTATTGAGATCCAAAAAGAGAGAAGAAGCCATCTAGCTAATAACTATGGACCCGAAGGTCTGAGGTAAACTACTCACACTTCATCGGAGAGGATATGATGATGTAGAAGCCCTCCATGATGACGGACCTCTCCGGCGGAGCTCCGGAACAAGCCCCAAGATGGGATCTCGTGGATACAGAAAGCTACGGCGGTGGAATTAGGTTTTTGGCTCCTGTTCTGATCGTTTGGGGGTACGTGGATATATATAGGAGGAAGGAGTACGTCGGTGGAGCACCGAGGGGTCCACAAGGCAGGGGGCGCGCCCCCACCCTTGTGACAGCCTCCGGTACTTCTTGGAGTAGGGTCCAAGTCTCCTGGGTAATAATCGGGAGGAAAATCACGTTTCAGAAAGGATTATTCTAATCGGACTCCGTTTGATATTCTGTTTCTTCGAAACAGTGAAATAGGCAAAAACAACAATTCTGGGTTGGGCCTCCGGTTAATAGGTTAGTCCCAAAAATAATATAAAAGTGGAAAATAAAGCCCAATATAGTCCAAAACAGTAGATAATATAGCATGGAGCAATCAAAAATTATAGATACGTTGGAAACGTATCAGGCATCCCCAAGCTTAAATCCTGCTCGTCCTCGAGTAGGTAAATGATAAAAAGAGAAATTTTGATGCGGAGTGCTACTTGGCATAATTTCAATGCAAAACTTCTTAATTGTGGTATGAATATTCAGATTCGAAAGATTCAAGACAAAAGTTCATATTGACATAAAAATAATAATACTCAAGCATACTAATAAAGCAATTATGTCTTCTCAAAATAACATGGCCGAAGAAAGTTATCCCTACAAATTCATATAGGCTGGCTATGCTCCATCTTCACAACACAAAGTATTTAAATCATGCACAACCCCAATGACAAGCCAAGCAATTGTTTCATACTTTAACATTTTCAAAACTTTTTCAACCTTCACGCAATACATGAGCATGAGCCATGGATATAGCACTATATGTGGAATAGAACGGTGGTTGTGGAGAAGACAAAAAGAGGGGAAGATAGTCTCACATCAACTAGGCGTATCAACGGACTATGGAGATGCCCATTAATAGATATCAATGTGAGTGAGTAGGGATTGCCATGCAACGGATGCACTAGAGCTATAAGTATATGAAAGCTCAACAAAAGAAACTAAGTGGGTGTGCATCCAACTCGCTTGCTCACGAAGACCTAGGGCATTTTGAGGAAGCCCATCATTGGAATATACAAGCCAAGTTCTATAATGAAAAATTCCCACTAGTATATGAAAGTGACAACATAGGAGACTCTCTATCATGAAGATCTTGGTGCTACTTTAAAGCACAAGTGTGGTAAAAGGATAGTAGCATTGTCCCTTCTCTCTCTTTCTCTCATTTTTTCTTAGTTGGGCCTTTTTTATGGCCTCTTTTTTTTCGTCCGGAGTCTCATCCCGACCTGTGGGGGAATCATAGTCTCCAACATTCTTTCCTCACTTGGGACAATGCTCTAAAACATGATGATCATCACACTTTTATTTTTCTTACAACTCAACAATTACAACTCGATACTTAGAACAAGATATGACTCTATATGAATGCCTCCGGCGGGGTACCGGGATATGCAATGAATCAAGAGTGACATGTATGAAAGAATTATGAATGGTGGCTTTGCCACAAATACGATGTCAACTACATGATCATGCTAGCAATATGACAATGATGGGGCATGTCATAATAAACGGAACGGTGGAAAGTTGCATGGCAATATATCTCGGAATGGCTATGGAAATGCCATGATAGGTAGGTATGGTGGCTGTTTTGAGGAAGATATATGGTGGGTGTATGATACCGGCGAAAGGTGCGCGGTATTGGAGAGGCTAGCAATGGTGGAAGGATGGGAAAAGGTGCGTATAATCCATGGACTCAACATTAGTCATAAAGAACTCATATACTTATTGCAAAAATCTAGAAGTTATCAAAGCAAAGTATTACGCGCATGCTCCTACGGGAATCACAACTACTTCCACTAGCATGACTCTAATATTATCACCTCCATATCTCAAAATAATTATCATGCTTCAATCTTTTCTTAGTATTCAACGCACTCAAAAGAAAATTCCACAAATCATGAATACCAAGCATATTAATATTAAGTAATTTACCATGCTATTACGACTCTCAAAATAATTTAAGTGAAGCATGAGAGATCAATAGTTTCTTTAAAACAAACCACCACCGTGCTCTAAAATATCTAATTGAAGCACATAGAGCAAAATTATAACGCTCAAAAGATATAAGTGAAGCACATAGAGCAAAACTACATAGCTCAAAAGATATAAGTGAAGCACATAGAGTATTCTATCAAATTTTAATTCATAGATGGCTCTCTAAAAGGTGTGTACAGCAAGGATGATTGTGGCACACTAACAAACAAAGACACAAATAATACAAGACGCTCCAAGCAAAACACATATCATGTTGATGAATAAAAATATAGCTCCAAGTAAATTACCGATGGAAGTGGACGAAAGAGGGGATGCCTTCCGGGGCATCCCCAAGCTTTGACTTTTTGGTGTCCTTGGATTATATTTGGGGTGCCATGGGCATCCCCAAGCTTAGGATCTTGCCACTCCTTGTTCCATAATCCATCAAAAGAATTCACCCAAAACTTGAAAACTTCACAACACAAAACTCAATAGAAATCTCGTGAGCTCCGTCAGAGAAAGAAAACAAAAGACTACTTCAAAGTATTGTAATGAACTCATTATTTATTTATATTGGTGATAAACCTACTGTATTCCAACTTCTATATGGATCATACCCTCCAATACTAGCCATAGATTCATCAAAATAAGCAAACAACACACGAAAAACAGAATCTGTCAAAAACAGAACAGTCTGTAGTAATCTGTAACTAACGCAAACTTCTGGAACTCCAACAAATATACCAAAATTAGAAGACCTAGAAAATTTGTTTATTGATCAGAAGAAATTGAAATCAGTATTTTATCACGTTCTGATGATTTTTAATAATTCGGGCACTGAACGCAAAGTTTCTGGAAATTACAGCAAGATCAAATAACTATCATCCAAGAAGATCCAATAGGTCTAGCTTGGCGCAAACACTAATTAAAACACAAAACCACATCCAAACAGAAGGTAGATGGGTTATTTATTCCCTAACAGAATAAAAACACAAAAAAACTAAAAATAAAATTGGGTTGCCTCCCAATAAGCGCTATCGTTTAACGCCCCTAGCTAGGCATAAAAGCGAGGATAGATCTAAGTATTGCCATCTTTGGCGGTAGGAGAGAAAAGAGCAAATTTCCTTTCTATGGCATTCATCCTCCTATTTTGGGAAAGCACATGGCCATTAATGGATGAAGTAAGATTAAGCACATTACGGAAATTTGCATCTATACTAGATTTCATATCTTTGATAATTTCGTTTTGATAAAAGCATAAGAGGGTGGTAGATTCAACTTTATCATTCATGGGGTGCCCAAATATAGTTATCATTCTTTCATAGGTATCTATAGCATCCCCTTTAAGAAAACCCTTTTCAAAAATAGAATCTAGGACTTGTTTGAAAGAAGCAGGTAATCCAACATATAAGCCTTTTAGGTAAACCTCAATTTGATATTGTGGTATGTAGATAGCCCTAATCATCAATAACCTATCCCAAGCATCTTTTAAAGACTCATCAATTAAATAACGAAAAATTCCAGAGTCATCTTCATGAAGATCATTAAAACTCTCATTGATAACCCCGGTGGGTCTTTCAATAGCATCATTATTCTTGAGCTTAGAGAGGATAGAGGGGTCATCCAAGGTAAGACCCTGGAAGGGACCCTTTATTCTTTTTGATTCGGCCATAGCGACGGGAAGGCAAACGGAAAAGGAGAAGGAGAAGGAGAAGAAGAAAGAGAGGGCGAATAAAACGGCAAGGGTGAAGTGGGGGAGAGAAAAACGAGAGGCAAATGGCAACTAATGTAAAGCAAGAGATAGGGATTGTGATGGGTACTTGGTATGCTGACTTTTTGCGTAGACTCCCCAGCAACGGCGCCAAAAATTCTTCTTGCTACCTCTTGAGCTTGCGTTGGTTTTCCCCGAAGAGGAGATGATGATGCAGCAGAGTAGCGTAAGTATTTCCCTCAGTTTTTGAGAACCAAGGTATCAATCCAGTAGGAGGCCACGCTCAAGTCCCTCGTACCTGCACAAATCGATAGCAACTCGCAACCAACGCGATTAGGGGTTGTCAATCCCTTCACGGTCACTTACGAGAGTGAGACCTGATAGAGATAATATTTTGGTATTTTTGGTATAAAGATGCAAAGTGAAAAGTTAAAGGCAAAGTAAAAAAGCAAAACAAGATTAAAGTGATGGAGATTGGTATGATGAGAATAGACCCGGGGGCCATAGGTTTCACTAGTGGCTTCTCTCAAGAGCATAAGTTTTCTACGGTGGGTGAACAAATTACTGTTGAGCAATTGACAGAATTGAGCATAGTTATGAGAATATCTAGGCATGATCATGTATATAGGCATCACGTCCATGACAAGTAGATCGAAACGATTCTGCATCTACTACTATTACTCCACTCATCGACCGCTATCCAGCATGCATCTAGAGTATTAAGTTAAAAGCAGAGTAACGCTTTAAGCAAGATGACATGATGTAGAGAGATAAATTCATGCAATATGAAATAAACCCCATCTTGTTATCCTCGATGGCAACGATACAATACGTGCCTTGCTGCCCCTTCTATCACTGGGAAAGGACACCGCAAGATCGAACCCAAAGCTAAGCACTTCTCCCATGGCAAGAACTACCAATCTAGTCGGCCAAACCAAACGGATAATTCGAAGGGACTTGCAAAGATAACCAATCATACATAAAATAATTCAAAGAAGATTCAAATATTGTTCATAGATAGACTTGATCATAAACCCACAATTCATCGGTGTCAACAAACACACCGCAAAAGGAAGAAGATTACATCGAATAGATCTCCACAAGAGAGGGGGAGAACATTGTATTGAGATCCAAAAAGAGAGAAGAAGCCATCTAGCTAATAACTATGGACCCGAAGGTCTAAGGTAAACTACACACACTTCATCGGAGAGGCTATGATGATGTAGAAGCCCTCCGTGACGACGACCCTCTCCGGCGGAGCTCCAGAACAGGCCCCAAGATGGGATCTCGTGGATACAAAAAGTTGCGTCAGTGGAATTAGGTTTTGGCTCCTGTTCTGATCGTTTGGGGGTACGTGGATATATATAGGAGGAAGGAGTACGTCAGTGGAGCACCGAGGGGCCCACGAGGCAGGGGGTGCGCCTCCCACCCTCGTGACCGCCTCTGTTACATCTTGGAGTAGGGTCCAAGTCTCTTGGGTCATAATCGGGAAGAAAATCACGTTCCAGAAAGGATTATTCTGTTTGGACTCCGTTTGATATTCTGTTTCTTCGAAACACTGAAATAGGCAAAAAATTGTAATTCTGGGTTGGGCCTCCGGTTAATAGGTTAGTCCCAAAAATAATATAAAAGTGGAAAATAAAGCCCAATATAGTCCAAAACAGTAGATAATATAGCATGGAGCAATCAAAAATTATAGATACGTTGGAAACGTATCAGTGGGCGTCGAGTTTCTTCGTTGTTCGCATCCCAACTCTGCCGGTCATGATCCGGCCAGGACTCTCCAGACAAAGAGAGAGACCTTAGTGAATTCAGTATGTCACCAAAAGGCGAGTGCTGAAAGATATCCGCGGCGGTGAACTCCATGACTGGCGCCCAATCAGATTCGATTGGCAAGGGCGTGGAGGGTTCAGAGTCCGGAGAAGAGTCCGGCAATGTGGAGTCACGGGCCTCGCAAAGGATAAGGCTGGTGTTCGGCTCGATCGTCGTTGAGACTGCAGCCTCCGCGGCGGGGTCTAGCCACCCGCCCTCGGTCGGCGCAGTTGGCTCCGAATTAAAGGTCGGAGCGGACGCGGGTGCGGCCTCCAGGACACTGTCCGACGGCAGAGCTAAATCTTGCCCGTGATGACAGTGCGGTGCACTCGGTCGGGGCTCGAATCCGTCAAAGATCAAGTCTCCGCGGATATCGGCCGTGTAGTTTAAGCTTCCAAATCTGACCTGATGGCCAGGGTCGTAGATTTCGATCTGCTCCAGATGGCCAAGCGAATTGGCCCGCAGTGCAAAGCCGCCGAACACGAAGATCTGTCCAGGGAGAAAAGTCTCACCTTAGACTGCATCGCTAACAATGATCGAAGGAGCCATCAAGCCTGAAGATGATGACACAGAGGAACTCTCAATGAAAGCACCAATGTCGGTGTCAAAACCGGCGGATCTCGGGTAGGGGGTCCCGAACTGTGCGTCTAGGCAGATGGTAACAGGAGACAAGGGACACGATGTTTTTACCCAGGTTCGGGCCCTCTCGATGGAGGTAAAACCCTACTCCTGCTTGATTAATATTGATGATATGGGTAGTACAAGAGTAGATCTACCACGAGATCAGAGAGGCTAAACCCTAGAAGCTAGCCTATGGTATGATTGTTGTCGTCCTATGGACTAAACCCTCCGGTTTATATAGACACTGGAGGGGGCTTGGGTTACATAGAGTCGGTTACAATGGGAGGAGATCTACATATCCATATTGCCAAGCTTGCCTTCCACACCAAGGAAAGTCCCATCCGGACACGGGACGAAGTCTTCAATCTTGTATCTTCATAGTCCAACAGTCCGGCCAAGGGTCATAGTCCGGCTATCCGGACACCCCCTAATCGAGGACTCCCTCAGTTACCTCCGTGTCTTTTTTCATTTTTTGACTCTTGCATCTGATACCTGCATGTCCAGTCTCAACTTGTTGATTATACGTTGACAATCATGTACACGTTGTCTTGCCACCTCTAGTTGATGCTCGAGAACATCAGCACATTCCAATTCCAATCCATATTCATTCGGTAACGGCCATGCCGCACTGCTCGCAGATCTTTGTGTTGATGTCACTTCATCCTGAAATGTTTCTGTAAGTACACATGACTAGGCCAAAAATATAGTTACAACAGTGGAGCGAACAAGACACTATTTTGTACTACATGGCAAAACAGGACTAACAATAATGCTACACGTCACTTTCAAAAAAAAATGTTACACGTCATGAAGCATAAGCAGGTGATATTTTAAAAATTATAACAAAGATAGTCTGTGCAGCCTGCATACAGAAATCCCTCTTAGCTCACCAGTGGAGCATGATGTTGGGGCCCAATCGAAAACACACACAAGTTACAAATTTAGACAGCACGTTGCGTATAAGTAAGCAAGCAGTTGGCCATTTTCTGCCTCAATTAAAGTCTTAGGGAGCATAATGAATAGCAGAGGGTTTCATACAAACATACTACAGCAGGCAAAACTATGCAATCATTAGCGTAGTATAAACTAGATTGTGAGCCTCATGCAATAATAGTTGGTTAATAGAGTTCAAAGCTTCAAGCACACTTCGGCAGAGTAATTAAATGGCAAGGCCTTTAATTATGTCAACTAATAGTGATACAAGTACCGAACATTAGGCATGATTATTTGGGAATCTCATTAACTGAGGACAAATAAAGCAATTGAAAATAAAAATTAACTATGCCTGAAACAAACAAGGAATTGAACTGTTGAGTTGCATACAGTGACTTACCTTAGCAGGTTGAAGAGGCTCAGTGCAGCTCCTACTTCTCTTGCAAGGCTCCTTCCTAACATCTTGTACATGGAAATCCTCAATCTTATCTTCATTGCACCCCCTCTGCAAGGTGACACAAACTAGTTACTCGTCTCCTTGGAAGATAAATATGCATTCTTTCCAGTCTATGAACACAAAAGGATGAGATTATAACAAAACAACACCACATAATGAAACATGCCGCATATCTTGCACTTGCACATAATGAAATGAGCATTTACTATGTCTGCACTGTGTAAAAACTAGGCATACCTTCGAACTGGATCTCCAGGTACTCTTGGAGAGCCTACTGTAGTGTACAGCCAAACCTTTATATCACCTATGAGTTAGACAAGGCCCCACTACAGCAGCCCTTAGTGTTTAAATCGTTGACAAGCTCTGTGAGAGTCTTAGGTCAAGAACAGAAAGTAATCAGAGCAAACAGTCCTAGTATGGCTGGCTGATGCAAACAAGCAATTGAACAGATGTGTGAGCAAATCTTACATATCAAGAAAAGAAGCAAAGAAGGAGGCTTAAAGACCATCACTTGACTGACCAGATTTAAGGGGCATTTAAATATCATGTGCAACGTATGAACTAACATAAACATTGCGTATTCCAGATTCTACAATGGAATGCACATTGTCGGTGTACTAAAGTAGGGGTACCTTAGTACCCCGAACTTGTGCACGGGCAGTAGTAGCGCCCTGCGGCAAGGCTTGCCAGGGGAGCGACAAGAGTCTCCACGGCCCTTTCTGGGCCGGACGAAGGCCAAGTGATCGAGCCAAGAAGACCAAGCCCCGGCAAGAGGAGCTTGCCGGGCCAAGAAGGCGAGGTTCGGCAAGAGGAGCTTGCCGGGCCAAGGCGACAAGGCCCCGGCAAGAGGAGCTTGCCGGGACGACTAAGCCGAAGCACCAAGGCCCCGGCGGGAGGAGCTCGCCGGGACGGCCGAGCCAAGGCACACCAAGAGAAGCCCGCCGCGGCGCGCCGCGCGCCCCGGCAAGGCCTGACGAGCGGCAAGCTCTCAGGTGCGGCAAGACAACCACCACGGCAAGCCACTTGCCGCGGCGAACCACCACCTCAGGCATGCGCTCCAGCTCACCTGCCCACGCGTCACTCTGGAGCTTCCCTAGAGGCGCGTGGCGGGGCGCCGCGCAACCTGGGGCGCGCGCGTGGCATGCGACGTTGGCAGAGTCGCCCCCGTGGCAAGCGGAGGCGCCCCTAACGGTCCGCCTCGGCACTGTTCAGGCGATCCAGACGGGCATTTAATGCCTTTGTCCCCCGCCGTTAGAGTTAGGTGCGATAGCACTGTGCGGCCACTGTTCACACAGTTCCTTGCCATTTTTACCGTCACCTGCGTTGCTACCTGTGGGAAACCCCTTAGAATATAAAAGGAGGCCCATGCACACGTAGGAAAAGGGGGGATCGAACCCAGGGCGATCAAAGGGATCCAGACCGGAAGGACACCCAGTAGACCCTCTTCTACGTCCAGCTCCAACTTACTGTAGCTTCTTGCGCTCCAGAGCAAGAACTCGAATCAACCAGACAAGCAGCAGTAGGGTTTTATGCATCCATGCGGCCCGAAGCTGGGTAAAATCATTGTGTGTGTGTGTCGCTTCGATCTGCTCTTTGTGCAACCTCCGCCCCCCGCCGAACCGACAAGGGGCTCCGTCCCCATAGGTGCTCGTGGAGGCCGATATCCCCCGACATCTTTGGCGCGCCAGGTAGGGGATGCGTCGAGGTTGTGCGAACCAGATTTGGCGACCACAGGTAAGCTCAGGTATGGCCAGGTACCTTTCCGCTCCAACCCGCGGGGCGGAGGCATTCCTCCTCACGGACTCGTGCACGGCCCTCCCCGAGTACCCACTCACGCAGAGCTCGGGCAAGAGCAGCTGCTCCTTGAGGAGGACCGCCTTCCGGCCGCTGAGCGAGTTTCTCGCCTCCAGCAAACTCTGCGCCGCTCCCGTAGCCGCAGAAGTTAGCGCCGAAGTTACGGGAAAGGCGACCTCGTTCTTTGGCGCGCCCAGGCCGCCAAGATCCAAACGAGTCGACGCCGACCGTGGGAGGGACCTTGCCAGCGCGGTAGTCGGAACCCGTTCCGTCCGCCATCCTCTCTGTCCAAGTCATGTCGTAGTTGCATGTAATCCTTGGTACAGAGACGAGCGCAGATCCCAAGCATAGCTTATGTGCCCCGCACGTCTTGTCGATTTCGCGCCTCTTCGCTTTGCGCATGCATTATTTGACACGATTGTGCAGCACTCGACTCCGGCAAGCGATGGCGGGCCGTGAAGCCCCGAGCCCTCGTTATTCCCTTACCTCGAGAAGGGGGGATGACAGGATAGGCTGGGCGTCGCCCGAGGAAGCTGCGCCTTGCCGGACTGCAAACAACAGAAAAGCTAAGTTGCCAAAGTTTGAGCAATTAAGCTCCTTTTTATCCTTAAGTTATCTTCCTCGAACGGCCGAGCTTCGTATGGGAAACCTGTGCGCGGATGGGCCGGCTCGTGGCTGGTTGCGCCCTTATTTCGTTTCGAGTCCGCTCAACGACTTAAGTGTGCTACATCCAGAGTGGCGTCCTTACTTTGTTTCGAGCTTGCTCGGCAGCTTGAGTGTTCCGCGACTGCAGTCGCCATGCTTACCTCGCCCTGAGCCTGCTCAACATTGTAAGTGAGTTGCGCCAGCCGCGGCAAGGTTTCTTGCCGGTGGAGGCACCGCCAGCGGGTTGCTGATGTCCCGCACTCGGCACCCGTGGCAAGGCGGAGGCTTGCGCCGACAAGTTCCTGGGAGCGTAGGGCGTGAACGTACGAAGCACAAAGTCGAACGAGGGAGATAACAGCGCAATGAACTGCCTAAAATAAAAGTTATATTCCAAAATGACATGCCGCTGCTCTAATCAGCTGTTTCTATGACATGCTCAGCAGCGACAAGGGAAGAAAAGAAAGAGGTGGGCGGCCTAATCCACGCGGTCACCCTCGACCCTCCTGATCCCGGCCACCCTTTCCACAATGGGGGTGACGAGGGCCCTGATCTCCGTCAGGTCGGCGTCTTCCGGCAAGTGCCTGAGGACGTTGGTAAGCCTGATGGTGGGGTTGCGGAAGACGATCTTCACCAGCACCCTCTCGAGGGCCCCGGAGACGGCTTCCCGCGTCTCCTCGGCCAGGTGCTCCGGGATCGTTTCCCGGAGATGCTGGAGCACCCCCACCAAGCCCTTGAAGAAGGAAGTGAGCTTGACGCTCGGCGGGACGTTCTCGCCGGAGGGGTACTCGTGGCCCTCCATCCCCAGCAGCTTCAGCTCCTTGTCGATGGTGGTGGCGATGTCGACGAGGCCTTTGGTCCACCGCTCCACCGTCTCCTGGAAGGCGTTCTGGGTAACGGCGGCGCGCTTCAATAGCTCCTTGTTGCCAGCAACCTCCTTCCGCAAGGTCGCTTCCTGCCCCTTGGCGCTCTCCAGCGCCTTGGCCAGGGTGTCCAGCTTCAGCTCGAGGTCGGCCTTGGAATCCTTGGCGGCGTCGAGCTCCCGGATCTTCTCGGCGAAGCGGCCCTGCAGCTCGCCAAGGGTGTGAGCGCCCTTCTCGCGCTCCTGTTTGAGCGCGGCAAGCTCATCGCCGCTCGCCTTGAGGTCGCTAACGAGCTGCGCCACCCTCGTCTCCAGCTCCCCCTTGGCGACCTCGGCGGCCGCGGCAGCGTCCTGCGCTTTCTGCAGGGCCCCGCCAAGCGCCTGGTCGCGCGCGCCAACCTCCTCCTCGTGGCTGGCGAGGCTGGCCTTCTGCTGCACCAGTTCGCTTTCCCGCGTGGATAGCCCCGCAGCAGCAAGCCTCTGCTGCTCTTTGGCCTCTGCCTTCTCGAGGAGAAAGGCCGTCCGCGCCTCATCGAGCAGCCTCCGCTCCTCCGCCAAAGACCGGAGAGCCTCCTGGTTGAGCTCCCGGAGCTCCTCGGCGCGCTTCTCCATGTCCGCGCCGGCCCTCGCGACGAGTGCCTCTTGGCGCTCCACCTTAGCCTGCCGGGCGCGGTAGAGCGACACAAGCTTCCGGAGCAGCCGCTCCTCCTCGGGCTCGCCGCTGCTGGTGCTTGGCGCGTCGACCACTGTCAGCCCGACGGAGGCGAGCACTTCTCCGTCCAAGGCCTCCCCCTCGACCGGCGCCCTGGAGCTAGGCTCCCAGGGGAGCCTGATGAAGACGCCATCGCCGGCCTTCAGGTAGGCACCCGCCGGGGGCTCCTCGGGGCCCGACGCGGCGGCAGCAGTGGGATCGCCGGACGGTGGAGTGCTTGACGCCCCTGCCTCCCCGGGGCCGTCGGCACAGTCGCCGGTCCCCTCGCCGTCTGCCCCCGCGGCGGCCTTGGCGGCTTCGGCCTCCCCGCCGCCTGCGGGGTCGTCGGTGTCGTCCGCCTCCTCGATGACGACGACATCGTCGGCGTCGCCGCGCGCGCCCTCCCCGACGACGACCTCGGTCTCCATCGGGTCCGCGGTGGGCGGGTCTGATGGCCGGAAGAGGGGAGAAGAGTCAACCAAGCAGCCGACAAAAAGGCTCATAAGGAAAGATAGCCAGGGGAAGTTTTCCGTGCAGGGGGGCTTACCGGTGGCAGGGTCCGTGGCCGCGGCCTCCGCTGCCGGGGGATCGCTGGCCGCGTCCCTCGCCGGAGATCCCTCCCTTGCCAGGGAGGTTTTCCTTGCAGGGGGCTCCTCCCTTGCCGGGGAGGTCTCCCCTGCCGGGGGCTCCTCCCTTGCCGGAGATTTCTCCCTAGGCGGGGTGGTCGACGCAGACGGCGCGACAGGAGTGCCCCCCGGGGTCGCCTGCTGGGGCTGCTCTGCTCCTACCCAACAACAACAACAACAGCCACATGTCAACCACAAAGAGAAGGGAAGCTCACGCGCGCGCCAAGCAGCAAGATCTAGCCGCGCACTCACCCTGGGGGCTGCGCTGTGGGCCGCCCTGGGGACCCGCTGCCAAGTCCGGCAAGGTCGTCTCCGGCACCTCCCCAGTTGCCGGGGGAGATTCGCCCTCAAGGACGACCAGCTGGATCTTGGCCCTCTTCGCCCTCCTCTGGGCCAGGCTCCTGAAAGGGAACGGTTTCGGGGAGGGTGAGTGGGCTGCGAAACAAGACGAAGCAACAGAAATCAAGAAGATACAAGCTCTACCAGGAACTTACTCTTCGTCCTCCTCTTCGTCGTCGGAGCTAAGCGCGGAATAGTCAAAAACCGGCTTGCTCCAGGCGCGAGGAGACAGGGGAGTGGGTTCCCGGGACCGCTTGGCGGGGACGGTGGACGACCCCGCCCCCGTTGCCGCCGCGGTACGGGGAGCGGCAGGAGCAGAAGCCGTGGCCCGTGAGGACCCCGCTCCCGCTGCTTCGGAGGCGCGTGTCACGCGGGGCTGCGGTTGCTGGTCGGCCTGCCGCACCACCTCTCCGGCCCTGCGGAGACGCCTCCTCGGCTGGGCAGGGGGCTCCGCCTGCGACGAGCTGCCCGGGAGCTGCGAGGAGGGCGCGTCAACCTCCGGCAAGCCACTCGCGTCCTGGGCGGGCTCGCCCGCGCCACCGTGCCCGGCTGGTTCCTCCGCGCCGGCGAACTCCATTTGGCCGGCGAGGCTCTCCGCCTCCACCGCGTCTGCCTCGGCCAAGGTGAAGCCAGACTCGCCCGCGGCCGCGGCGACCGCCGCCTCCTCCATCCTGGAGGCGATGTAGGCCAGCTCCTCGGGGGTGGTGTCCCACGTGAGGCCCCTCTTCTCGTCGGGGTCGACCGGCACCTCCTCCAAGTTGTCGAAGAAGGCCTGCACGACGTCGTCCGCCGGCTCCTGCCAGGTCGCGTCGATCCCGTGCGAGTCGCACAGTGGCATCATCGCGAGGATGCGGTTGAGCGCCGAATTGTTGCACAGGGGGACGACGCCCGGCGGCAACCTGAACCATTCTGGGTGCTCGGAGTCGTACTTGAACAGCTCCTTCAACACTCCGACTAGCTCCAAAACGGTGAAGTTGTAGTTAAGGCCCGGGCGCAGCCTCATGATGTCCGCCGCGTTTTGGAATTCCCAAGCCGGCTTCCCCCTCTCCTGCAGGGGGGCGATACGCCGGCGAAGGAAATCCGTGCCGATGGCGCCGACGGTGAGCCCGGCAAACCTGAGGCGCAGGATTCGGGTGGCGGCAATCTTCAGCTTGGCGTCGTTCGGGGCTAGGTCGCTCCAGTCATGGCCGCGCACCACTGGGGTTTGCCGCAAGGCGGTGAACGGCGGTGGATTTTCCTCGACGATCAGGCACCACTCGGCCCTCCACTCCTCCCATCTGCCACGGAGTTCCCCCTCCAAGTAGACCTCTTTCTTGCCGGTCCTGGAGACCCAAGCGACTCCGCCGGACAACGGCTCTCCTTTCTCCACCCGAGTAAAGAAGTGGCGGAAGAGGGCTACGTTGGGGCGGACTCCGACAAAGTTCTCGCAAAGGTGTGCGAAAACCGCCATTGTCAGAACGGCGTTGGGGGTGAAGTCAAGGAGGTGGAGGTTGTAGGTGTGCATGATGTCGCAGAAGAAATCGGAAAAAGGCGGGCAGAGCCCGCAATAGAAGAACACGGCGAAGAAAGGGTACCCGGTCGGGTACAGCTTCTGGGTGATGGCGGGAAGAACTCGCGTGCGCAGATGCGCTCGCGTCGCCGTCGACCAGAAGAGGCGGTATCCGTTCTTCAGCCTCAGCGCATCGAGCTGAGGGGGGAACGTCGCCGTCTCCTTCCGAAGCGCTTCCAGCCGCAGCGCCTCGGCCGACTTCACGGCCTTCCCCTTCGCCTTGTCGCTCTTCGGAGCCATGGCGGATACGGGGAGGAGGAGTTGTCGGCGTTGGCGGCGCCGGGGGCTGCGAGGGCGAATCGCCGCTTTCTCTAGTAAGGAGGAAGTGGCGGAGATTTTCGAGGAACAGCAACCGGCGGAATGGCGAGCAGCCCCTGTTCCCCTCCGCTTATAAAGGGGGGAAGGAGTGGGGGCGGACGTTCCGCCTTTCCAAATAAAGGAGTCGTGCCCGACGTGACGCGTGCCTGCGGGCCTCAGCCCCGCGCGCGCCACCCACGTCACGCACGCCTCGCACGCCTCGCCCCCCACGACGCCGCGATAAGCGCGCGCCACTTGGGGAGGGCGCGACGGGCACGGAGTTAAGGAGCAGCGCAACCCAGGCCACGCATGCCCGTGCACTGTTAGGGCCTGGCCCAACAACGCTCGGCACCGTGTATGGCCCAGACCCGGGGGCTCCTGTCGGTGTACTAAAGTAGGGGTACCTTAGTACCCCGAACTTGTGCACGGGCAGTAGTAGCGTCCCGCGGCAAGGCTTGCCAGGGGAGCGACAAGAGTCTCCACGGCCCTTCCTGGGCCGGACGAAGGCCAAGTGATCGAGCCAAGAAGACCAAGCCCCGGCAAGAGGAGCTTGCCGGGCCAAGAAGGCGAGGTCCGGCAAGAGGAGCTTGCCGGGCCAAGGCGACAAGGCCCCGGCAAGAGGAGCTTGCCGGGACGACTAAGTCGAAGCACCAAGGCCCCGGCGGGAGGAGCTCGCCGGGACGGCCGAGCCAAGGCACACCAAGAGAAGCCCGCCGCGGCGCGCCGCGCGCCCCGGCAAGGCCTGACGAGCGGCAAGCTCTCAGGTGCGGCAAGACAACCACCGCGGCAAGCCACTTGCCGCGGCGAACCACCACCTCAGGCATGCGCTCCAGCTCACCTGCCCACGCATCACTCTGGAGCTTCCCCAGAGGCACGTGGCGGTGCGCCGCGCAACCTGGGGCACGCGCGTGGCATGCGACGCTGGCAGAGTCGCCCCCGTGGCAAGCGGAGGCGCCCCTAACGGTCCGCCTCGGCACTGTTCAGGCAATCCAGACGGGCATTTAATGCCTTTGTCCCCCGCCGTCAGAGTTAGGTGCGATAGCACTGTGCGGCCACTGTTCGCACAGTTCCTTGCCATTTTTACCCTCACCTGCGTCGCTACCTGTGGGAAACCCCTTAGCATATAAAAGGAGGCCCATGCACACGTAGGAAAAGGGGGATCGAACCCAGGGCGATCAGAGGGATCCAGACCGGAAGAAGGACACCCAGTAGACCCTCGTCTACGTCCAGCTCCAACTTACTGTAGCTTCTTGCGCTCCAGAGCAAGAACTCAAATCAACCAGACAAGCAGCAGTAGGGTTTTACGCATCCATGCGGCCCGAAGCTAGGTAAAATCATTGTGTGTGTGTGTGTGTCGCTTCGATCTGCTCTTTGTGCAACCTCCGCCCCCCGCCGAACTGACAAGGGGCTCCGTCCCCATAGGTGCTCGTGGAGGCCGATATCCCCTGACACACATGTATTAGGTTATGCCATGTATGATGATGCCTAAATGTACAGATAGCAGGCAGGAGTGATTCATCATTGCACACACAATTGAATTGCAGGTTAAGGTCCAGTTCGATTCCGCCTTTTTAGGGCATATTTTCAAAATAAGCCATAAAAGATGTAAAGAAGTCATTTTTGAGTTATGGGCTTGGGCTTAACTAATTTCGCTTTGGAGGGGGGTGTTTCGGGTAGAACCTCACTAAAAATTGAAGGGAAGGGGAATAGTGAAATGACTCTGTTGTCTGCCTATATTACACTCAAAATGCAACTGCTGACGCCCGTGTCACACCTGACCCTCAAGTAAAAGCAAACACGCAAGCATTCATTGCCCTGCCCGCTTGCATCTCCTCTCCCCTTTCCCTCTACCTCGATCCCCTGCCTGCAGCACTAGGGTTCCTCCAGCGAACCGTCGCCACTGGTCCCAACTGGCCTTGTCCTCGACGATGCTATGTCCATCTAGGCTACATGGCCGGCGGGTAGGGGCAAATCTTCCTGGCTTATCCTCCCTCTGGCGCCGCCCCTCATTCTCATGGTCTCCAGCAGCTGCTCCACTGTGGTTCATCCAACGCACTACTCCGGCGGGCGCTGCACAACTACGGCTGATGCCACACTGCGGTAGAAGGCACCTTATTCCCCCTCCCCTCCTCCCAGGCCATGGCCTTGAGGTGCTGTTGAAGGATGAGCTCATCCAACAAGGTGAGGATCTCCTCTGATTTTTTGCCAAATTTTCATTCTGATCCACTATACAATGAATTGCTATGAGCTGCTTCTGCTGCTGCTATATGATGCATTGCTATGAGATGCTCCTGCTGCTACTATATGATGAATTGCTATGAGCTGATGCAGTTGTATGATGAGTTGATATGAGCTGCTGCTGCTGCTGCTATATGATGAATTGCTATGAGCTGCTGCTGCTATATGATGAGTTGCTACAAGCTGCTCCTGCTGCTGCTATATGATGAGTTGCTACAAGCTGCTCCTGCTGCTGCTATATGATGAATTGCTATGAGCTGCTCCTGCTGCTGCTATATGATGAATTGCTATGAGCTGCTCTTGCTGCTGCTATATGATGAATTGCTATGAGCTGCTCCTGCTACTGCTATATGATGAATTGCTATGAGCTACTGCTAGTATATGATGAATTGCAGACTGTTGCTGCTGTATGATGAGTTGCTATGAGCTGCTGCTGCTGCTATATGATGCTTTCAGGTGGTGCTGCTATACGATAATAACCAACCACTTGGACCATCGAATTTCAATAAATAATTGTTCTTCATTTAAATGTGGGTCATGCGTTCTTCGTTTAAATTAGGCAATGGGATCTCTATGGAAAACATTGACCAAAGTAGATTATGCCAAGTAGATGGTGTCTTTGTATTTGCATTTTGAGCAAATAGTGATGGTCTGTTTTCCTATCATATTAATTACTGTACTGGGTTCAATTTGTGATGTTTGCAAGTCAAATTAATTTCCATATGGGCAGCAAAATGAAAAAATATATAATGCAATCTAGACTTTCCACTGATCAGACCAAAGATAAGCTGAAAACGCAATGAAAAGAACTGGTTGGCTTATTACATGGAGCTTATATTCACAGGTGCTTATTTTCTTAGGATAACTCGTAATAACTGTCCCTAAGAAACTTGGTTAATAGAACTGGCATACAAATAACATGTCATGATGATTGCAATGGAGGAGTGACGTACCATAGCATACTGTATAGGCTCACCGTTGCCTCTCCTTTTTTGCGATGTTCCATGAAATTGCCACATACATCTTGTACTTTTTCATTGTGTAACCCTATCTGCAAGTTGACACGGCTAATTTCAGACATCTCTACATGATACTACATTGCATATCCCTTGCGCATATTTAAACCACCAATTAACGATTGGGTGCGTACCATAAACTAGCCATGACTCTGTATGCTGGACTAGCAGGCACTCTAAGGGAGCCTAATGTAGTGCACTGGAATTCCTACATGCCATCTACGGTTTTGTGTAATGTACTGCCCCTATTCCTAAATATATGTCTTTGTAGAGATTCCAGTATGGACCACATACAGATGTATATGGATGCATTTTCGAGTGTATATTCACTCATTTTGCTCCGTATGTAGCCTATAGTGGAATCTCTAGAAAGACTTATATTTACGAACGGAGGTACGAGGTAGTATCATGTATGACATCTACATATCTAATTTAGTAGCCAGTAGTAGAAATCATTGTCTGCACAAAGGGATTACTGGTTGAAAATCCTAGCAAAGCACGCTGGCAGGAACAGAACAATACAAGAGAGAGAGATGCGCTTACAAGATCATAGCAATGCCTCAGTCCAGGATCTTGGTTGGCCTAGCTGTTAGATCCAGAAGAAACATCATCCTTGTAGTTTTTGCCAGCTGCATAACAGGTAATAGCGGCTGGTTAGTATATTTGAAGTACCTAGGCCGTGGCGGGTGCTTGGCATCTCTCCAGACTGTGGAATCAGGTTAGAAACGTCGAGGGTGATGACGCTGCGCTGGCTGTCGGGTCCGGTAAGGAGATCTAGAACCGTCGAGGAGGGTGTTTGTGGAGCGGCTCCGGTAGGGTGGACTAGGTGTGGGCAAAGTGGATCTATGGCCGTGGACGAGGGCGTAGGTGAAGCTGCTCCGGTGGTTGGGTCAACGATGGTGTCGATGATGCGGATCTGCAGTCGTGGACGGGGCGTCAGAAGCTGCTTTGGTGGTTGGGTTAAGCGTGGTGTCGACGATGTGGATCTGCGGCTGTGGATGGGGAGTCAGAAGCTGCTCCGGTAGGTTAGATGAGGGTGCGAGGAAGCGGATCTGAGGCCGTGGACTTGTGAGTTGGCAAAGCGGCCCCGGTAGGGTTGAGAATGGTATAGGCGAAGCTACTCGGGTAGGGTTGAGGAAGGTGTCGGCGAAGCGGCTCTGGTAGGGTTGAGGAAGGTATCGGCGAAGAGGATCAGAGGCCGTCGGTGGGGCGGCTCCGGGGGGTGTGGACGAAGCGTCTCCAGTGGGGAGTACGAATGAGCCGCTGCAGATGCGCGGCGGTTGACGAGAGTACCGGCAAAGCAGATCTGGCGCCGTGGACAAGGCCGGCACTGAATGGGCTGTGGTACAGTGGTGGATGAGCAGTCTACTTGTTTCTAGGGGAGCTGGGAGGGGTAGATGCGGCCGCAGAAGCAGATCCAGCGAGGTGGATGCCGCTGCCAGTGAATGGGCTATGGTACGCCGGTGGATGAGCAGTCTAGGGTTTCGAGAGGTGAGGGGAGAAAGGGCGATGAAGTACGGACGGCGTGATGTAAGATGCTCTGGTGCTGTGGAGTTAGTCGTTTTTGCGGGAGGGGGAGAGGAAATGGGGGTGCCGTGTAGTGGGGGAATCGGAAGTTACCGAAGCATCCCCGACCTATCATGTAGATGAGGGCGGTATTGTAACTGTTGGTCTCCGTGCACCAAGGACAAAAGGGGGATTTCGCATGCTAAAGACTAAGTGGCAGAAATTTTAGAAGGAGGCGGGAGATTTTGCCGCCCGCAGGATCGTTCGTATCCAGCTTCAACTAATTTTGGACCGTGCTAGCGGGAAGGTCATGCTAGACTGTGTAAATGGGGCACGCGTCAGCAGTTAATAACTGGTGTGAAGTCCACCCCAGAAAAAAGACATAACTCGGGATGATGCGCCGATAACTTGGACGTTCACACGGGCGCGGCCAATCGTACAGGTGTAGTGGCGCGTTCACAAAAAAAAGGGATCAAATGCTCAGCCTATGTATTTCTCGTGTAAATAGATAATTTAGTGCCATTGGTTATTTACTTTAAACATAATGCATTGACGTGTTAGTGTAGAGGTGCACAAAAAGAAATGGATATTGTAGTCAGCTACTTAAAAGTGTTACCTCATATGATTACATAGCCTCCATTTCATAAATTGCGTACCCGTTGAATTCATATATGAATATTACATATATTACTTCAAAATAGAAACTTAAATCATCCAAGACTAATGAATTTGAATGCAAGAGTAACAATGGTGCATGTTTGGTTGTTTGAAGAAACATCACTGTAACTTTGGCATGCACAACTAAAAAGGCTTATTTAAATAGAAAAAATGTGATATGTGAGTGTCCAATCTTTATAGCGTTGAATCGATATTGTACCTTTGGCCACGATACGAAGTAGATATTGACTTATGTTCAAGCGATGCACGTCCACGATCGCTAGATAGTGATACGTGAATGAATTGTGCAATCTCCCTCACACGCATACATATCTCATTTCCCTGTGGGCATCGGAATCACACACGCGCACTTCGTGTATTTCTCTCCCTCCGTCAGGGTTAAATTCGTCTTTCTACCCCGTCCTACAAGTCTCTCACACAGAAACACACACGCTCTCTATGTCTAACACGCCCACCCCTTTAATTCCGCCCACCCATAGCCACTAATGTCTCTCACACATATGCTATCTACCTATCCCTTAATATAGCTAGATATGTGTCACACAAACTCCTTCTCCCTACTAGCAAGATGCCCATGCGTTGCACGGAACATCAAGATGCATTTGTATGAGAAGTTTATCTTGTGGGAGAAAAGGATGAACGAGGGAATGCCTTATTTGCAAATGCGGAGAGGGGTGTGGGTATCTTTTTGCAAAATTGCTATAGTTTCCTTCCTGTCCGTCGGATATAAATCAGATGGCCTATATTGCAGGATGGCAGGAACACCATCACCACCAACTCTGTTTTTTTATAAGAGTAGAGATATGTGAGTGTCACTGCCCCCCCCCCCACACACACCCACACTTCCCAACACCGAAGGAGTAGGGTGACACCTCGATTTTGATAGTAATCTATCGACTGGCTTCTCTCTCAAACATACACACACACACTACCCGGCACCGAAGGAGTAGGGTGGCACATCGATCTTGATAATAATCTATCTACTCCTCTTTCAAACACACACACACACACACACACTCGCTAGTTGTGCCTCTGTGCCTACCGCGCACACTCTCAATACGTCTCTCTCCCTCCCCCCCCCAACAAAGACAGCAAAAGGGTAACAAGTCGATCTGATCATAATCTGTCAATTGGTTTCTCCTCAAACATTGTGTCTCGGTGCCTCGCTCGGTAGCCCCCTCGATATGTAGACTTCTCGCGCGCACACAACTGTAGTGACGATGACGCTGAACCCAGTGTGCCTTGTTTTTACCGGCCTCATGTGATAGTTTTCACCCTGTTTTCTATTAATTAACAAGGCAAACTTTTCTTTGTTACTACTAGTGAATCTGAAATCATTCAGGGCAGACATAAAATATATCACTTCAACCCAATTATCGCAGCAACTATTTTAAAAGAAATTAGCTAGATGCCCGTGCGTTGCACGGAACATCAAGATGCATTTGTATGAGTAATTTATCTTGTGAGAGAAAAGGTTGAACGAGGGAAGGCCTTATTTGCGAACGTGGAGAGACGTGTGGGTCTATTTTTGCAAAATTGCCATAGTTTCTTTCCTATCCGTTAGATATAAATCCGACGGCCTATATTGCAGGATGGCACGCACACCATCATCACCAACTCTTTTTCTACTCCCTCCATCCGAAAATACTAGTCATCAAAATGGATAAACAGAGATGTATCTAAAACTAAAATACGTCTAGATACATTTCCTTTTATCCATTTTGATGACAAGTATTTCCGGACAGAGGGAGTATTTGTCTTTTTAGAGATTTCAACAAGCGACTATGACCGGACCTTACCAACATACTCAAAAAGTAGTCCATAATTTTGATGTTACCCTCTTTTCTTGGCGGTGCAGTGCCATCTGGAAACCTCATAAATAAATCAAGGACAATATCTGACCCCTTCCTGAAAAGACATACGGAGCAAAATGAGTGAATCTACACTCTAAAATATGTCTACATACACATCCGTATGTGGTAGTCCATTTGAAATCTGAAAAATACAAATATTTAGGAATGAATGGAGTATATATAAGAGTAGGCATGGAGATATATCTCCAGCATGGTCTACAACAAAAATGTGCTGGGCTGGTTAACGCCGGATGCTCGCAACGCGATGACATGAGTTCGAATTCTGTCTTTTAACTTTATATTTTTATATTATATATTACTCTACTTATTTAATATATACTTCTTTCGCTACTGTACTGACAGTGGAACCCACAGAGTACTTAGAATACAAGATTAAGGATGGACTTGTTTCTTTTTAACTTTCTGTACGAAGCTGTAGCCACCCTGCAAGTCACGTGTACACTGTACATACAATTAACTTTTTATAGAGGGATAATCATACAGGCAATTAACTCAAATGGATTGGATGTCACCAACATAAAGAGCATCTCCAACGGCAGCCGACAAATTTCCTCCCGCTTCCTTAAGCGGAGGACGACATCAAACGCCAGCGGCATACATTTTTTTACAACTCTAATCAACTAGATGAAATTCGTGCAAACACGGACTGGTTTCATATAAGCATGAAGGATTTCGTATAAAAAAGCCGGATCTTCATATAAACATGATGGATTTCATTACATTTACATGAACTAAGAGGTGCCAATCCGGCTCTCTTGTATAATTAATACTCCCTCCGTCCGGAAATACTTGTCCTAGAAATGGATGTATCTAGACTTATTTTAGTTCTAAATGGCCGCGCGCGGATCCCTTTGTCTTCCTCATGTCCGTCAGACACTTGCGTGGTTGACGAAGGTCCTCGGAAGAGACAAAGCAGCAAAGAAACCACCTGAATCCGTGGTTGTCGCCTCGGCGGTGGCCTTCATGGGTCCCAAGTGGCGGCGGCCTCCCGTGTTCTACTTCTCCTCGATGATGGCGGCGGACACGGAGAAGCTGGCCACCTTCTCGTCGCTCTCCACGCACCCGGCTTCTGTCTCTGCCTGCATGGCGCTGCCGCAGGCACGGGAGGCGCGCCCACAGACACGGGAGGCGCGGCCACCGCAGACACTGATGGTGCGGTACGACGCGGCAGCGACGACGCCCGTACCGGCGTGCTCGCCGCCGTGCCGGCGTGGAGCAACTCGCTACTCCTCATCGAGCTGAACTGGAGCTGTGAGTTGCTGAACCACGCACCTGCTTGGGGCGGCAACTGGCTCCGTCGGGCCAAGCGAGGTTGGTGAAGCACCGAGCGGCCTCGCCCGTATCCGGAGGGCTCGGCGGGCCACCCAGCCGGGTAATATGCCGGTGAACGGCTCATCGGAAGCCATCGGAAGAGTGGAGAAAATGGTGAAGGAGGAGATGGGGAAGCGGCGGAGGGGTGCGATTCTTTCCCGCTGTCTGTCTGGCCTCGTGTAAATAGAGGGCGGATGGTAGGAGCTTGGCAGGCGTCTGGCCTCCTTTAAACTGAGGGCGGATGGGAGGAGCTCGGCCGGTGTTGCGTTTAATTCCGGCCCGCTCATGAACGGACGTGTGGCCGAAGTAGGATTCTTGGTTTGCATGTGGGTTTACGGATGGGTTTAATGGAGGCGTCGGGCGTGTAGTGGGCGGTGCAGTACTATTCGATTTGACAGCAGTAATGAGCCGGCAAATCACAAAGGCCCTCGCCTCTCGTGAAACCGACCGATCTAGACTGCCCCGCCCTCTAGCCTTTTAAAAAATGTATATACTCCACTTTTGTACAATAGTACTATTAAAAAGTCTTGTCACAGTAATGGTGTCCAGCATAAGTGCACAACCCACCCCTCAAATAAAACTAAGCACCTTGGAATTCTTTGACGAAACTAAGCACCCTGAAATTCTTTGACAACTAAACTGCTGGCTATATGATGTTGTCCATATATATTGTACGTATATAATGTGAAGAAACGAGTGGTTTTTGTAAGATGACTTAATACTCACCTAGATGGAGGGAGTATTCGATTTGACAGTGGGCGGCGCAGTTCCCGATACGGCTTTAATGCAGACGAGGGAGGGGGTAGCGGTTCCCGATATGTTGAACGTCCAATGCATCCTCCTTCAATTAATGCATGAGGGAAGTAATGGGAGGAGGTCCGGGAAAAGAGGCTGCACGTTGTGAATGCAACGCAGTTTGCCCTCATTGCCCTTATATAAAGGCGCCCCTCCATTCCAATGCATCTACCACATCGTACACACCTAAGCATTTGCCTAAGCACCTACACTAAGCGCAAAAGAGCTCACTCCAGACCCATGGCGGCGATGCACGTGAGCGGCTAGCGGCTGCTCCAGATGGTCCACGACACCGGCCTGCGGCATGGCGTCGAGGATCGTCTCCAGACGGTGTTGGAGACCAGCTGGTGGATGGTCGCCGTCAACGCCAACTACGACTCTCAGTTGGACCAGATGATCGTTGACACCAGCAACAAGTTCACCGTCATCAAGAAGCTGCGGACGACATCGTCGTACTCCTCCAGCCCGCGCGCCCGGGCTCCTCATTGCCTGCCACCCTAATCGGCCTCCATGGCCGGAACCTCTTTCAAGCACTGGTGGCCCTGCGACTGCCCGCCCACGCCACGAAGAATGTCCACCTGGAGGCCGCGCTCGCCGCGAGGCGCCTCGCCCTGCAAGAATTCGTCGACCTACACATCCACGTGTACGAGCAAATCATGTACATAGGTATCTACAATGCCAATGAGGACGCTACGAGGTTGGCCTTCCTCAACCGGCTGGAAGCCTTGGATGCCTTTGCTGAGAAGCACCTCGACCTCGCCACAAAAGCCGCCGCTCCTTAGCCGCCGGTCGATGGCCTAGCGCACTAAGTTGAGGAGGAGGAGGTCGTACGTTCGTGGATCCATCTTTCTTCTTGCCTTCTATAACCACCACTGCGATCGCATCATCGTGGCCTTAATTCTTATTGTGCTGTTGCTTTCTCGTTCCAGTCAATACCGACATGTGCGATCCCTTTGCTTAATTATATGCATCACTGTAACTAGTACTCCATCCGTCAATTTATAAGTTGTGCTTACCTTTTCCATCAACTTCGTGCAACGCGCAGGCATCTTGCTAGAAACACTACTCCCTCCGTCTAGGTGAATAAGTCATCTTAGATTGTGTGTATGTCATGTGGGGCCTTAGTGTAGCTTGCCTAAGGTGTGGGTTGAACCAAACACTCACCTAAGTTAATCAAACTTGCCTAACCTTACATTTCCACGAGATTTTGCCACATGTTAGAATCCAGAAAGCTCCACATGTAGAAGCATAATGCACAAACCACCAGAATATCATGCGTGCAATGCACGTGTACCTTACTAGTACTAGTTGGTAGGATTAGTAGTACTTTGGATCCGTCGCAACGCACGGGCACATTGCTGGTAAAAGGAAAAGGCCTGCCGCGTTCGCGTTGCACCCCCACACGCCCGAGAATCAGGAGTACAACACGGCCCGTCCGGCACGACAGATAGCTTAGGGAAGGTGTGTTGCCTAGCATTTTCACTTTCATGTGGGACCGCCGTTGAGCAAACCGACACCCCACCCGCCGCCGGTTTGGAAAATAGAAACAAGGGGAAGATCTAGTTGTAGCACGGAAGCCAAGAAATTTGGTGTCAGACGGGGCTCGTTGATAGAGTAGGAGCATTCCGTACTAGTACTACTCCTACTAGTACCAAGTTTGTACTCCTAATACTATATTACTAGTACTACCACTATACAACTAGTAGGTACGTGCACGGCACAACATCACAGGAACAAAAAACGGGAAGATCTTGTTTTGGGTGATTTATCTTTTTTAATCAACGTAGTATGAATAATATGATGTGGGGGCACCCATGAAGCTTATGTGGCTTGGTTGCATGGCTACAGAAGGTTAGTGGAAAATAAATAGATAATGTGTTTAGAGTGCACTCCACTAAATAGATATACTTTGGATCCATTGCAACGGACCGGCGCATCTATATCTATACCCCCTATATAGTGTGTGAAAAACTTTGAAAGTTGGTCGTTGGATGAAGCCAATCCGACGGTACAAATATGACAAATCCGAGCAATACTGGCCATTGGATATCATCCACTAGATTCCGCCACATGTATAATCTAGAAGACTCCATGGTTGAACTTAATTCATGACTAACTTTGCCACAACTAAGCTTAGGCAAAGTTATTAGTTCTTCAAAATGAGAGCCACAAGTTGGCAAGCCTAAGGGAATCTTGCCACATTTTGTGTGTGTATGTCATGTGGGGCCTTAGTGTGGCTTGCCTAAGGTGTGGCTTGAACCAAACACTCACCTAAGTTAATCAAACTTGCCTAACCTTACATTCCACCAGATTTTGCCACATGTTAGAATCCAGAAAGCTCCACATGTAGAAGCATAATGCACAAACCACCAGAATCTCATGCGTGCAATGCACGTGTACCTTACTAGTACTAGTTGGTAGTAGTAAGAAACAAATTCCAGTTTTGGCACGAGCTCGTACTGCGGGAGCACCACAAGGCCTGCCACAGGAGTTACATTTCCCTCTCGGGGCCCACGGGACCGAACTTCAATGGCTTAGTGCCCGGCCTATGAGTCAATGACATGCGGACCTTAAATGCGGCTGGCCCACATGTCATTCTCATGGTGGTGGTGTGGTTCGCGACTCACTCGTTCGAGATGAACCAGCCGATGGTGGCGTGGCCATGGCGAGGGTGCCACAGCTGGGCATCGGGGCGTTACGAGGCATAGATGGCCACACCGGTGGGTACTACCTGTAGTACATAAGTACTCCAGGTGAGGATTGATGCCCGGGACGAAATGTGTCACAGTCGCTGGATGAAAATTCGATGGTGCGGGAGTACGGATCGGAGCACAGCAACGGAGCAGGAAAACCGCGTCTAATCGGGTGTGTCTGTGGTAGAAAGTTGATGGCCGCCACAGTTCAGCTGGCCCGCATGTCATGCACACAAAGGCAGAGGAGCGGTGGGGCCGAGAGGGATGAGGGGCACGTCGGGGGGATGAGGATCCCCTGACGCGAACAATCCTACCATTCTGTCACTGACATGTGGAACCCATAAGCGTGGGTCCACCTGTCAATGAAGGAAAGGCAGGGCAAGGCGGTGATAGCCACGTCAGAGGATCCATGTCCACGTCGGGGGACGTCGTGCCGTGGGTTGGAGCGGCGTCGTGGGAATCGCGTGTGGGTGTGGCAGTGGTAGAAACAAGAAACGTGATGGTCGTCGTGGTTCAACTTCCATGGACAAGCTGTCATGTCTGGTGACACATGTATATCAAAACTAGAGTGTTTATATTTCAAGCACGTGAACAAGTATTATTCTACTACTTTGGATCCATTGCAACGCACGGGCCAGCACATTGGTAGTAGTAGTGTCCATCTCTATCTCTAGAGGCCTTCCCTCGTTCATCCTTTTCTCTCACAAGATAAACTACTCATACAAATGCATCTTGATGTTCCGTGGAACGCACGAGGATGTTTCCTTGGGGGTCTCTCCAGCGCGGCGTGGCCGTAGTTGCAAGTTGACGCCCCTTGAGATGCCGATGTTGAATTGCACTCGGATTTCCTCCGATGAGCAGGTAACATGAGTTTGATCACGTAGTAAATGCATTCTAAAGACTACTTGCATGTCCATTTCCTAATTCTCCCCCTGCCCACTGTTTCACAGGTTAGGCTCGGTGCGAGTGGAGATTGGCTTGCATATGTACGGGAGGGTACCAACATCAATTTGCACAACATTTACAACAGTGACACCATTCCCGTAGAACCTTTGTCCAACATTGGGATCAGCCATGCAACGGGCCACCGCATGAATTGGTACGATGGAACCACGGTGAAATTGAATAAGATAGCATGAACCTTGCACATGGCGGTCAAAGGCGGACCATGCTGTCTGCGGCCGATTTGTTGCCGTACGAGTAGGAAGACGTTGTGCTCCTTTCTAACCGCATCTTCATGGTGACAAACCAGGGGACTTATTTTGTATGGGACACATCCTACGATATACTCCCTCTCTCCCAGTTTCTTTGTTTTGAATCTTTTCGTTTTATAAGTTTCAAATTCAAATTTAGAGCTCCGCATCACATGTTGAGATTACAATGTCCATTAAATCGTTGCGTGCATGTATAGTAAAGAAACAAATCTCCAGTTTGCCACGAGTTCGTGCTGCGGGAGCACCACAAGCCCTGGCGCAGGAGTTACATTTCCCTCTTGGGGTCGTCGGGACTGAGCTTCAGCGCCTTTACTACACCTACCTTTGAGTCAATAACATGTGGACTCGATAGGTGACTGGTCCACATGTAATGCTCCCGTAGGCAGAGGGGGAGTGGGGCCAAGAGGGGTGAGCCGCAGGTCAGGGGACGTGTGGTTTCATGGGTTCGAGCGGCGTCGTGGGAATCGCGGGTGGCTGTGGTAGAAACTTGATGCTCGCCGCATTTTAGGTGGCCCACATGTCATGCACACAAAGGCAGAGGGGCGGTGCGGCCGAGAGGGGTGAGGCGCACATTGGGGGGCATGGTGTCGTGGGTTGGAGAGGCGTCGTGGGAATCGCGAGATGAAACGTG